>JARHVA010003082.1:1932500-2040000 GCA_037957365.1 Torreya grandis
ATTGGAGTCTAATTTAATTATCTATCTCCCCATCCAACCCATATAGAGTATTTATTTGTCCAACCCAACCATACCCATTTTTCTGACCATGCTTATTTATCTGACCTTACTTACATCACTAGTCCAAGTCAGACCAACTTAAACTACATGAGTAGGGTAGCACTTTGGTCTATAAACTACAATATTCTATAGGGGATAATACTCTAGTCTATCAACTATTTAATAGGAATGTTCAACCCCATTAATAAATCACTTGGACACATTTGGGGGACTGACATTCAATCTTCTTTATCATCAAGGTAGTAAATTCCAATCAGGCAAAATGTGTTTTCTCTCTACCCTCCTCAACGCCTTTCCTTTCAGGTGGATTTATTTTTATTTTCTATTTGACCTCACTCTTTAGGTAGCCCTTTTCATGTAACACGACTAGACAAAATGTGTAGAGATATAATTGTACTATATATTGACTAGTGACATTTATCTATGGGTAACATGACTCTATAGGATGGGTAACATTAGTAACTTAACTATATATGTAACATGATTGTATAGGATGGGAAACACATGTAACTAGATATGATATATGTGAATTGATATATAATATATATATGTAACATGAGTGTATGGCTCACTATTTGGCTTAATTTCTTCTGTCAATCAATTCCATTCATCCCCTCATCAAGTGTTTGGGTGGTTCTCAATTGGGTTGTTTGAGCCTAGCTATAGGCTCAAACTCTATAGTGGAGGGGTAGGTTGTTGGATGAGTGTTGAATATGACTATATATGTGATTGATATGAAATCTATGTAGATATATGGAATATCAAGTTGATCCACCCAACCCTATCTATAGTGGGTGGAGTTTCAATGTTCTAAAGGAGGAGGGGTCTTTCTCCTATCTATGGTATCCAAGGCCTCTTCCTCAAGCCCAAGTGATCAAGTGGACTAGGTTTTTTCCCTCCCTTTTATAAAATAGACTGACCTCTCCTATGGTTCAAACCCTGGGTCCCTCCCTTCCTTGTGGATATCTATATTGATTTCCCTCTTGGCCTCTAGAGGTCATATCTATCTATCTAAGATATGAACCTCTTAGATAGATAGAGCTCTTATATATATATATATATATATATATATATATATATATATATATATATATATATATATATATATATATATATATATATATATATATGTTATCTATCTATCTATATAGACATATATATGTTGGGGGATAAACTAGAAGGCCTAAAGGAAAAGGCCTTTGGGTAGAGGGGTTCATTGTACTCTATCCTATGTCTTCTTTCTTGATCTATTGATCACTAGGCAGGTTGTGCTCCATTGGGCCCATATATAGATAAGGGGTTCCCTAGTGGGGGGGACTATAAATGTAGTTTGTGGGTGGTGATTATGACTAAACTACAATATAGGGTTGAATTAAAGGTCATTCCATTATTTTAAGCATTTTTGGTGGGAATAGTGGCTATATAGTGTGTCATATGACCATTTATCTCATACTAAGGTCATTCTCAGTGATTAACAAGATTTTATATAGATGGGTAGTTGTTGTTTGCTTGGTTATAATTAGTCGAGGGGGAAGGGAAAGATGAAATTTTTGAGTTTTTAAAGAGATGGGGGTCAAAAATTAGGTAGATATATATATGGGGGCTGGTATTTATTTGGATTAAGGGAAATATTTATAGATTAGGTCTATAGTCATATTTATACCCGTTACATAGGGGTGTCATAAATCCATCAACTTAAAGGAATTATGTTATGTTTGGTTTTGATTAGCATGATTAGGCCATAGTCCATTGTTTCCTGACCATCAATAATGCTATCGAGAGGGGGCAAACCAAATCAGGGGAAAGTTATTCCTAAGGTAGTCTGCTATCTCTAGTTTTGTTTCAATGAAAATGAATATATTCATATAAATAATTATCATATATATAGAACCATATAAATCAGCTATTCTCGATTGGGATTTCTATCTAGATGGTATGGGGATAATGTCAATCAATTGGAATTAACATGTGGGCCTTGTATCTAGATGGGTAGCCTATTATATAGTTGATTGAGCCCTCTCCCTTTATTTGGATGGGAAGCCTACTAATAAAGAGGGATCAATCAGCTATATTGGGCCCTCTATATAGATGTGATTGATCATATATATAGTCCCTCATATGCGACCAATTATTTTTGTTTCAAATATTGAGTTCTCATTGGAGACAAGACCGACTATGAGAATTTAGGATTGATTAAGTATATAAATAGTCCCTCATATTTTACCAACTATTCTCGATTGGACCTCTCCATCCCCTTTCATTTCCTTTATCTATATGGGAATGGGGATGGGAATCCTACCAATTTAGATTGATAAATATTGACCCAACTAGATATGAGGCTATATATAGTTAATCGTGCATATCAATCAATTAAGATAAATACAAATAGATATGTTTGATTTGGATTAAGAGAGATAGACTAGCTATTTTTGATTTGGATTGACCAGATATGAGACTATATATATTTGACTACAAAACATAGAAGATGACATGAGATGATAACATTCTAGAGTGGGATAAGATAGAGTGGAATTGACCCGCTATGAGGATGAGACTATATGGAATACCGATGCAAGGAATCGACCTCTTGGATATCTATGTCCCTATACTAGTAGTGACCTAATCCTCTATATAGAATCTCATATTCTATTATATACATGATAAAATTATCTCTAATTTAAATAGAGTTTAATTTAAATATATGTCTCCCCATCCAATCCATATTTACATGATCACCAACTATTAACACAATGTCCTTTCAGGTTTAGGGTTAGTAAAGATTGGTTAGGGTTTGGGGTTGAGTCTTGGAATTACAGGATCAAGGAATCTTGGGGTTTATTCTATGGTGGTCTCTATTCATTTCATAAAGTGAACCTTAGAGAACATATGATTGATATATTTGGCATGTAGTCCTAGAATAGAAATTCCCTAACATGGGAGGTAAATATTGATAATGACATTTCCTTTAATTATAACCATATATAGATAGGGGACTTGCACTCTTATGATTTATATAATATAATATTCTCAATTTGTCCCTCTCCCTCCCTTTTCCTTTCCTTTCCTTTATCTAGATGGGGATGGGGATTCTACCAGTTTAGACACAGCAGATGAGACTGGCTACTCTATTTTTTATTCCTAATTGGGTTCTTTACCTCCCATATTCTTCCCTTTATCTATATGGGGATGGGATGCCTACTGATTGGAATTGATCAAGATTTATCAACTATGAGGATCTAGTTGGGTCCTCTCCCTCGCCTTTTCTATCCTTTCCTTTATCTAGATGAGGATAGGGATGGGGAGCCTAATGATCAAGATATATGGACCTGTTATGAGCAATTGGGATTTTACTGATAGATAGAGATTGATTGACTATATATATCTAGTTCTAGTTGGAATATCGAGGTGAAGAATTGATCACTTGGTTGTTTATATCCCTATACCAGTAGTTACCTAATCCTTTGTATATAATCTCATATTCTATTATATTCATCATCCCTCATCATTCCTAATCACTCCCTCCTCATCCCTTATCATCACCAATCACTCCCTCATTGACCCTCATCATCTATCATCATACCTAATCACTCTTTATTTATCCCTTCTTATCCCTAATCCCTCTTTATTCATCCTTTATTATCACTAATCATGCCCTCTAATACATTTGTGGTGGGTGTAGTGGATTTTGACTTGTGTCTAATTGTCCCTAGTCACTCATTTCACTAAATAGGTTAGATTTTCCCCTTTCCTTTCAATATATGTCTTGGGTATTCAATTAGGTATGAAGTATTAAAAATATTTCCAAGTAATATATATACAGTCAGGATTAGATACATGTAGTCAAGATCAATATATGGCTTGGGTATTTTATTAGGTAGGGAATAATCAAATAGGTATGAAAATAAAGATAGGTAGTTAGAGCATACTCGAGTATAATTAGGTAGGTAGGGAATACTCAAGTAGGTAGGTGTTTTAGATAAATTTCACTTATGCTCTTTAAAGAAAGAGAAAAGAAACTTGATAAGTGTGTGGTATAAAAACTTGATATGTTTTACATGTATTAAATTAGATGATTGTAGATACTCCTCTTTGGCTTGGGAGGAATGATCTATAGATAAGAAAACACTCATAAAAATGGCTTGAGTAGTTATATAGTAGGGTGGATTGCCTAGCAAGCTAGATCCAAGAAACATGAGCTTCCTTGGAGGCTATCAATCCATGCTTTTAAATAATAAAGTATTGAAATATTAAATACTTGCATAAATAATATAAGATACTAAAATGTAATACAAGAAGATATATCTGACTAATTATAGCAATAAATAGATTGATATTAATGCTAAATAGATTAGGTATAGTTTAAAAAAATAGGGTAGGGTTTTGTGATCAGGCAGAGGGTCTAAAAGTGAGATTTGGCTAAGGTCTGGTAGGTAGAAATAACTTGGTATTATTTTGTCACATAGTGACCATCAGTGGTTAGGGTAACCATCACTAGTTAAGGTAATCATCAATAGTTAGACATACCATCAATGGTTAGGATGACCATCGATGATTACTATGGGTTGGGTTTGGTTAAGAAAAGGCTAGTTTAACAAAGTTCTAGAATTGAATTATGAGGGATTGGTTTGGGCTAGGTTGATTACAAAATAGAAATAAAGTAACTGAGTAATGAAAAATAGATGCTTTGC
Organism: Torreya grandis; assembly: GCA_037957365.1. Classification (NCBI taxonomy): domain Eukaryota; kingdom Viridiplantae; phylum Streptophyta; class Pinopsida; order Cupressales; family Taxaceae; genus Torreya; species Torreya grandis. The sequence continues at coordinate 1,937,249 of JARHVA010003082.1, forward strand.
TTGTTGTTTGTTGATCTGAAGGTGTTTGGGGGATTGACTGATACACTCATTGACAAAGTCTAGAGTGATTTTGGTAGAGTAATGGTATTTGGCTATAGGTTGATGGGTAGCACTTCAGATCTATATGACACTCATTGGTTCACTGAAAGAAATGACCTAAAAAATAAACTCTGATACAAGAAGCTCTTAATAGTTGTGGATATAAATGTCGGTCCTTTTTCACCTCTTGATCCTCTCTTTTTATAGGAAAAAGGAAGAGGTGGAAGTGTAGGTTCAAGAAGGGTTAAACTAGATTTTCTAATTTTAATTCAGCCATGCACTGATTCACACATGGAAAAAGACAAGATAATTATACAAAAACAAGGTGAAGTGATGTGGTTGTTTAGTGGTTTAGACAATGGAAGCTAACCATCGATGGTTAGGCTAACCATTGATGGTTAAGGTGACCATTGATGGTTGAGGGTCAAGGTCAAGTTGGGTTAAAGAGGTGGGTTAGGGGTGATTCAACAATTGGAACCATGGTGTGAAAATTTTTGGTGTCTACATCTACTGCTTTTTGTTATGCAGTCTACATCAACAAGATGCAAAATAAAAATGGATTATAGGTTGAAGGTTTGGTTGCCCTAAGTATAGGAGGAGTTGTTCCCCCCCAAACTAGGAGTCGATGAGGTGAAACAAAATTGGGTGCAAGTTTGATGAATGATTAAGTTGGTGTTGAGTTGGTGCTTGATAGGTTGGGTACTAAAGTGCAAACAAGTGCACAAAGTGTGACTAAGTGTGAAAGATAATATCACACATTAAATAGGTTAGCATGGTTGGTAAAAATAAGGTCAGTACTAGAAGGACAAGTGACAAGTGGACCATGTGATTATATTTGACATTTGGATTACATTTGTAAACTCAAGTCACCTAGATGAGGTTAGTGTTTTCATGGGTATCTGAGGTAAGAAGTGCTCCTAAGAAGACATAAATTAGTCAAGTGTGTATAAGGTAGCAAAAGTTCAAAATTATTCAACATGGTGAGTAGTTGGTGTGGTCAAAAGGACCAAGGCAATGTCATCACATAATCATGTGATAGTCTATGCAAAAAAGGACCAATGAAAAGGTGACATGGTTGATGGTCAAGGTTGGGAAAGAAAGTGATCTCTGATTGGTTAAGTGCTAGGGTTGGTTTGGTGAAAAAAGTTATTTGAAAAGTTCTTAGGTTGAAGGAGAAAACTTGACAACATTGACCATCGATGATTAGGATGGACCTTTGGGTTCAATCATCAACAGTCACCCTAACCATCAATAATCAAGTGTCAGCCCTAAAAGGGTGGAGAAAAAAAGTGATTTCATGGCTCCATTTCACTCATTTGAGAAAATTGATTTTTATCCTCCAATTCTTGGCATTTTGTGAGGGAACTATGATGACATTGTTAGTGGTTGATTGGTTGAGGTTGGTTGAGTGGGCCAGATGTTGGATCAATGAGGATGCAGGGTGGGCAAGGTAGGGCACATGGCCAAGCCATGGGTCCTAGGATTCCTCCTTGATGATAATCGAGGAATGAGATAGGTATAGTGTTGTATTGGTAGAGTAGGTAAATGCATTTGAATTTGAATTTGGTTGCTTGTTCAGTGATTTTTGGTTGTAGAGGTGGTCTAGTTTATTTTGACCTAGGTTTAGGGTTTGTGGTTGATTTGAGGTTAGATTTTTAATTTGGGAAGGGTAGGGTGGTTAGGGGAGGGTAAAATAGGTTTTAGGTAAGAATTTACAAGCTGATTATGGTGTGTGGGTGGTTGTTTGGGGAGGGTAGGGTTTATATATTCCACCAATGATTATTCATAGTGATCATTGGCAATCATACCCGATCATTGATGACTGATGACCATCGATGGTTGGTTGCCTAACCATCAACGATCAAGTAAATGATGATTCATTTTTTAAAGGTTAAGTTGAATGGTTATTGAGTTTGATAGTTTAGGTAATGTTAGATGTCTTGAATGTTTAGTTAAAAGTGATGTCAAGGGTAATGTTTTGAGGGTAACGGTAAATGATGCTTGTGGATAGGTAATAGTATTTAGAATAGTTAAGGCACATGCTTAGTAGGTGATGTTGTAGGTAGAAGGTGGATTATTTAGGGTGTACATAAAATAGGTTTAAATTTTGGATTTGGAGATAAATCTTAGGTATAGGTTGTAGTAGGCATAGGAGGTATGTGCAAGAGGTTAAGTTCATAGGAAAAAATAGCATAGAGAACTAATTTTGTTTGTTATTGAACATTGCAAGCACAAGAGTAGATCCAAATGCGAGATCAGGTGCCTCAAATATTTACCAAGATTCATCGAGGGATGATCATAGTAGATTGGCTTCATATGGAGGAGGTGGGACTTGGTGCTATGATGTATTACTATCATGTATCGAGGGATGAAATGATGATAGTGGCACTCATCGAGAGATGGGATCCATATACTAACACCTTCATACTACCTACAAGTGAGATGACTATCCTACCTAAGTATATTCATAGGATTACATGACTACCCATACAAGGTGAGTTGATTTACCATATTAAGAGAGAGGAGTGTGATGATTTTATGGAGCTGTTATAGGAGGACAACCTTGATTTGGTGAGGTGGCATGTAAGAGGTTTCATCTATACTCCATTATACTAGAGAGATAGAGATGATAGGTGAATATTGATGACGATGATAGTGGTATCATGATATGCATTACCTGATTTGAGAAGTAGGAGGTTACCTTATTTGTTGTTGGGGGTACTCGTGGAGATGTTTTTGGTTTACACAATGTTTTCATGGGAATCAATACTACTGGTTCATATTTACAAGGAGTTATGGGGATTTTGAGCTCACAATAGGTATGGTGTTAGTGTGGGGTTTATTTTGCATTGTTGGGCATATGAGTACATTTAGGTGCTATGACTAATGGGCTTGCCATGAGAGGGGTATTATGCTCATATGGGATTTCAAGTAGGATTTATGAGGTGGAGAGCTGATTTTTCCCTCTTAAGACTAGGTGGAGGGGTTCATGATATAAACTAGGTCAGGGACTTATTGGATGCCTTAGTTGTTGGAGATGTGGTCTGGAGAGTGTATGCTAGGTTTCCAAGGTGGTCACAATATGCATGGTATACACTGTACCTATAGAGTTATCAATGGATATATGATAGGAGGGATGGTGAGATAGAGATGATATCTTTTGAAAGTGTGTGATGATAGTTTAGCGTGGTACAAGTGTTTCATGTAAATTTTTCCTTTAAGTTTTATGGAAAGAGAAAAGAAACTTGATATGAGTATGGTTGAAAATCCTATTTGTTTGTGCATGTGTTGAATTGGAAGATTGTGAAAAGCTCCTCTTTGTCTTTGGTGGAAGAACTACAAATAAGAAATCACTAAAGTAAACTTGTCTTTTAGATAGATAGTTGGGTGTATTTCCTAGTGATAGCTATATCTTAAAAGTGAGAGTTTCTTAGGGGATATCAATCCACACATTTTAAACAATTAAGTTCATAAAATTGGAAAGAAGTTACTTGTATCAATAATCAAAATATACTAAAATTGAACACAAGAATGCTTGTAAAGAAAATAGACTACAAATGATCAAATTAGTGATAAACTAATTAATACTAGAGCTAAGGTGTTGGAGTATGCTTCAAAAAATATGAAAGAGGTCTGTGAGTGATCAAAAACATAAAAATTAGGTTTGGTTGAGGGTAAGTGGGTGAAAGTAGCTTACTAGTTTTCACTACCATAGTGACCATCAGTGGTGAAGGTGATCATTGATAGTCAAGCTGATTGTTGATGATTGGGTAGACCATCAACAATTGAGTCAACCATTGGCAGTTGCTGTGCAATTTCTAGGTCAGTAAATTACTAAATAATAGGATCTGAAAGATGGATTCTGGGAGATGGGAAAGAGCTAGAGTAATTGCAAAATGGAAATAAAGTACATGAATATTGACAAACAAGTATTTATCTTACCATAGGTTCATTGGGTGAGTGGTTGAAGTAGTTAGCCTATTAGTGGAATTTGGCTTGATTCTAGTAGAGCAATGGTACTTGAGAGCTTGGTTGAGAGGCGATGATAAGTTGGATTTCAATAAGATGGTTGATAATGCTTGATAATGCTAATGATGTTGATTGACCTAAAAAAACTCCTAAATACCTAAGCTCCTGATAGCTATTATAGATCCATTTGACCTCCCAGGGCTCTCTCTCTCTTATAGGCACAAGTAAGAGGTGGAAGTGAAGGTGTAACTAGGCCATCTAAATGTAATTATCCATGAAAAAGCTCACAACAAGACTTAGACAAGATATATTTAGAAAATTAATGCATGTGGTTTACATGTAATTTGTTAAGGAGGTGGATTCTAACCATCGATGGTTAGAGTTTTTCATGGTGATCATAGATAGTCACCCTAACCGTCAGCAGTCAGGTTCCAAAGGAAAGAGGTCTGAAGGCCAAGTTGAGTTAGTTTGTGAAACTAGATATGGATGAGCTTGGTTAAGCTAAATTAGTGTAGGTTGGTCCCAAGAGGGTCATAACTAAGTTTAGGGGGATTTTCGACATTTTAAAAGCATAGGTGTGCAATTTTTTGGTGTCTACATTTTTCCCCTTTTTATTGTTTAGCTTGCATGAATTAGCTACAAAACAAAAACAAAGTATAGTTCAAGGTCTGGTTACCTCGAGATTAGGAAGAAGTTTCCCCCTCAAACCAAGATTTGATGTGGTAAAATTGAAATCAAGTCAGGGTTTGATAAATGGTAGTTAGTAATGGAAATGGGTGAATAATAAGTTGGGCACACAAACTTGCACACAAAGTTCAACAAAAGGATGAAATAACCAAGATCATGCATAAAATAGGTTTCCAATGTTGGTAAAAATAAAGGTTAGTGCTAGAAGGATAAGTTATAAGTGGACTGCATGGTTTCCTATAGGTGTGGTGGTTGGGAACACTTGTAAGTGCAAGTCTCCTAAGTGATTATTGTGTTTCCATTAGGTATCCAAGTTAGTAAGTGCTCCTAGAGAAAACACAAATAGGTCAAGTGTCATGGGTATCCAAGGTAAGAAGTGCTCTTGGTGATACACAAGTGGGTTGGTATGCATGAAGTGGCATAAAATTTAAAAAGGGTCAACATGGCAATGTTGCCACTGCAATCAAAATACTAGGAAAAAAGTGTCACAAATTACATGCCCTATTTGGGCCAAAATGGACCAATGACAAGATGATGAGGTGGTCAGGGTGGGTAGAGAAATTAATCTCTAGGGGTGGGTGTGGTTGGTGGAGAAAGGTGATCTCCAGTGGTTAGATTGTGTAGAAAGGTATCTCCAATGGTCGGAGGTGTTCAAATTAGTTGCCCAATTTGGGGTACCACTTAGTTTGGTAGAAAGGTGCCCATTTCCTAGTGAAAGGATACAAGGTGGGTAGTTGGGTGCATTAAGAAAGATATACATCTTGAGAAGGTTGTCATGAAAGTAGGAGTAGGCTAAATGCTCCAATTAGAAAAGACCATAATGGCAAGATGGGTGGGCTTCTGAACATAAGCCCCTTCATGCATTACATTGGTGTTAGTTTGTTGGTTAAAAGAAGTGGCTTCATCACATAGTGTCAAGTAAGCTCAAAATCCCTTGTTTATAATGTATAAAGGGAAGATGGATGAAAATGGAACCTTCTTATGAGACTAGCATGCCTCTTCTATAGGTTTTCAAAGAGTCAATGTAAACAAGTTTATGCCATATAGAGTGTAGACTGATCAATGTAGGAAGTCTACTTATGAGAGCTGATTGTGGCTTTCCAAGATTATTGCTTTTATAAGATTCAATTGTGGATTTCAAAATTATTTTGTTTTTACTTGTGGGTCTTTTGCTTATTTTTTTTTTCTTGGAGCATTGGGGAAGCTGATCAATGTGGGAAGATTCCAAGAAATTTTTAGCTTTGACAAATGTTATACTCAGCCATCCTTCAAGGAAGTGGTCTAAGTTTATGTTCTTAGTTCAAATATTTTTTATAACTTTCCTTCAAGGGAGCAATACACCTTACGTTTTGCAATTTTGAATAAGTTTTCAATAGTTGTCTTTCAAGGGAATAGTCTGTGAATGCTAATAATGACCCATGATTTGTTTTTGACTTTGATATTGCTTTTGTGTTTTGTTTGAATTTTTCTTTACATAGACTTGTTTAAACATGCTTAAGGGGTTACCTTTATGAATGCAAAACTAAGATCACAAGAAGGTTTAATAGGTGAAAAGAGGTTTAGGTGATCACGATCATGAGAATATATCTCAAAAAGGGATAGAAAGTACCGTGAGAATCATGCCATAGGTAGAGTTGTGGTACCCATAGTTCAAGATTAAGATATGAGTATGATGGATAATCACATGATTTAGTTGTAGCCAATTTCACTTAAAAATATGATGATGAATGCGGTTTAAAAGCAAGGGATGATCTTAAGTTAGATACAAGGTGACTAAGAACTTGGTTTAACAAAAGAGCATGATGCTAACACAAAGCATTTAGGGTTTTAAGTTATGATATGCCCCAGATCCTTGCTTACATAAATGGTTGACATCAATAAAGAGAGTAGATGTCCCCTAGTTACTCTCCAATAATTGATGAGACATGGAAAAGATTTGAGTTGACAAAAAAAAGATGAGGTTGGTTAGGTGATAGTTTGTTGGAGATGGGTAATCTCCAATGGTTTGTTGGGTGGTGGAGAAGGGTAATCTCTAATGTTTGGGGGAGAAGTTGACTCTTAAATAGGTTGGGTGGTGTCCAAATAGGTTACCCCAATTCGGTATACCACTTGGTTTAGGTTGGGTTGATGGAGAAAGTACTTTCCAATAAGTTTGGTTAGATGAAGGAGAAATGTAATCTCTAACAGCTCATGGTTGGTTGGTGGATAGGTTAAGGAAAAAATGCCAAGGGTTAGTTTGGTTAATTGTTAAGGTATGGTTTGGATTGATAAATGGTCAAAGCCATATGGAGGGAAATTTCCCCCAATTTGCTTTTTCCATGGATGGTGGAAGATGAGAAATTAATCCCAAGGTGAGGTGTTGTTTAATAAGAGGGTTTAGGAGGGGTGAAGATGAATTCATCCACCCTCCAAAAGGGGGTATTAGTTGTTAGTGGCTAGTAGGTCATGTTTTTAGGTGATGGTTTAGGTGAGATCACTGTTATGGTGCTATGGTGAGGAAAACATTGTTGGGTCTGATGTGGATAGGTTTGAGGTCCAGAAATGATGTTGGGAACATCATCTTGAAATAGAGGTGGGGTGGGCAAGAGTGTTGAATTGTCCTAATGAGGGAACTTAGGTGAGGTGTGGGTATTTTAAATAAAAGGGTAGCTGAGATTCAAGAAATCTCAAATGGAGGGTTGATGTTGATTTGTGTTGATAGATAAATTGATTATGATTCGATTAAAAGCTAGGTTGATCATGGTTGATTGATTTGGTTTAGAGGTTGGTTTGATTGGTTGATGGAGGTAGGATGGGTGGTTGATCTAGCTTGTTGGTTGGGTTTGCCTGTTTATTTGATTTATTTGATAAGGTAAGGTGACAAAGATTTAACCATGTTCAAAAGGGAATTGAACCAAAGACAATATCATTAGGTAAATGAAAACTAGCAGATTATAGAGGAATTGAATGGGTTTGCTTTTAATTGAGGTTGGGTTGGATTTAGTTATAGGCGATGTGTTTTGAGCTTGGGTTGGCTCCATTAAAAGGGCAAGTAGAAGAGGTGGGTTGGTTTACTTAATGATGGTTGTAAAGGAAAGTTGAGAAGGCTCTTCTTGGTCAACAAGTGGGTGGTTTAAGATTGATTTTTCCTTAGTGATGATTTGAAAAGAAAGTTGAAAAGGGTGCACTTGGTCAACAAGTGGATCGATTGGAATTTCAATTATGTTTCCCCTAGTTATAGATGGACTAAGGACCAAATCTAAAGAAGGGACCTTATTACATTGAGAGATTTGGTCATGGACATGCACAATAATGGGTGCAAAAAGAGGTTTAATGATTGATTGCTTTAAGACATTCAAGGCTAGGTTGGGGGAAACATGGAGAATATCATTTGGAGCATCCTTTTGATTGATAAGGTTTTAGATGATCATCTTAAAAGACCCACATCTGTCTACCATATGTCTATTTGTATGATGATATGTACAAAACTAATTATCTATGAACCAAATGGGTTTTGGAAGAGAAACATTGATTGGTTTGAATTGAGGGAGTCTAATGACAGAAGCCCTTAAAATTTTGTCAAGGATCAAGGCATATGATTCCCCCAATGGGGTATACTACCTAGGAAGAGGGTGCACCAATGGATCTTGAGGTTATGAGCTAGTTGGGTGGTTTGGTAAAGTTGGTTGGTTGAATAAGGTTGGTTGATTTGACAAGTTTGAGTGATTTGATGGGTTGGGTATGCTTGATAAGGTTGGTAGGTTGGAAAATTTTGGTCAATAATTATCAGTTTGATTTGGTGAGGTTGGTTGGTTTAATAAGATTGGTGGGTTTGAAAAGTTTGGTTGGTTGGATAAGGTACATTTGTTTGAGAGGTTAGATGAGGTTGACATATTTGATAGTTTTGACGTGGTTGATATGATGGGTAGGTTTGATATGGTTGGTTGGTTTAATATGGTAGGTTGATAGTCATTGGTTGGATTTGATGGGGTTGGTAGATTGATAGTGGTTGGTTTGATAGTTATTGGGTTAACAGTTGTGGGTGGTATGACTAGGGTGATAGACCAAGTCTTAATTTTGAGATAAATAGGGTTTCCACAAAGGGGGCATATGTGATTAATATAATGGTTGAGGTAGGTAATCAAAACTTTGATAAAGTTGAGGTAGTTTATATGATAGTTGGGATAGGTAACCCAAATATTGGTGAGGTTGAGATAATTGAGATGGGTTATGAAAAGTATCAAATAAGGGTTGAAAGGTTATTAGTTGGTTGAGGTGATGATCAAGTGGTTGTTTAAAGGTTGTTAATTGGTTATAATAGAGGTTGAATTAGTTGCATACAAGGTTGGGTTAGTTGTAAGGGAGGTTGGGTCGATTGTAAGTGAAGTTAAGGTGATTGTAGGTGAGGTTGTGTTGGTTATAGGCATGGTTGGGTTGACTATAGGTAAGGTTGGGTTGGTTATCGGTAGGGTTGGGGGTATAAGTGGCTCTTGATGCAAGGTAACGTTCTAAGGCAAGAGGGTTGTCTTCTAGGAGTGAAGTTAAGATCTCCTAGAGAGAATATAGATGGGTTTTGCATTGAACAAGGAAACCAAAAAGATTTAGATTCCTCACAACTCAAACAAAGAGAAAGTAAGAAAATGATCAAAGAAATCCAACACATGCTATAGCACGTTAAATCATCTAGTTAATTTTAATCTCACTCTTGGCTTATGCCTTAAGTTATAAGAAAGTGTGATAGAAGTTGGCTTGTAGATCAAGTACTATAAAATTAGTATATGGTTGGTTTTGAGTTGTTTAGTTGCTCAAAGAAATTTATACTAGAATCAATACATGGCATGGTATTGGGGCCTACCCCCTCACTTCACACACCACATAGATAAAGGTGTTAGGTGCTTAGCCAATATATATATTGATATGCAGAGTTTATACTCAACCAAAGACTTGAGTTGGCTCTCCCCTTGGTAATGACCTCTAAGTAGGATCACCAAGAAAGGGTAAGGTTACCGCTAGGTGATGAACACCTAGTTGGGCCTTGTCTCAAGTTTATTTGATGTTTGATTGATGAAAGTGATTTGGATTAGTGTGTGAAACAAATGTGATGATATGATAAGATTACTATGCTTTAATTTAAAATGAGCTAAAATTAAAAGCAAGCAATGGATGCACTTGATTTTAAGCTCAAAATAAATGTCAATTTTAATTATGATCATAGATAGAGAGAAGAGCATACAAATGCAAATAAAAGTGTGAGTAGAGACTCAAGGTCCCACCGGGCATGCCAAAATGTTTCATGTAAATTTTTTCTTTAAGTTTTAAGGAAGTGAGAAAAAAAACTTGATATAGGTGTGGTTGAAAAATTTGTTTGTTTATGTGCATGTTGAATCAAAAGATTGTGAAGAGCTCCTCTTTGTCTTGAGAGGAATACCTATAGATAAGAAAACACAAAAATAAACTTATTTTTTAGCTAGATAGTTGGGTGGATTTCCTAGTGATAGCTAGATCCTAGAAGTGAGGGCTTCCTTAGGGGTTATCAATCCACATGTTTTAAACAATTAAGTTCACAAAACTAGAAACCAGGTACTTGCATCAATAATCAAAAGATATTGAAATTGAAAACAAGAATGCTTGCTAATAAAATAGACTAAAAATGATCAAATTAGTGATAAACTAATTAATACTAGTGCTAAGGGGTTAGGGTATGATTCATAAAATCTGAAAGAGGTCTGTGAGTGATCAAAAATGTAGAAAATCCAGTTTGATTGAGGGTAAGTGGGTGAAATCAGGTTACTAGTTTTCACTACCACATTGATCATCGGTGGTTAAGGTGACAATCAGTGGTTAAGGTGATAATCAGTGGTCAAGATGACCATCGATGGTTAGGTAGACCATCAGTGGTTGAGTCAACCATCGATGGTTACTATGCAAGTTTTAGGTTGGTGAATTGCTAAATAGTAGGGTCCAAAAGATGAATTTTAGGAGATGGGCAAGGGATAGACATATTGCAAAATGGAAATAAAGAATGTGAATATTAAAAAACAAGTACTTGTCTTCCCAGAGGTTGATTAGGTGAGTGGTTGAAGTAGTTAGCCTATTGATGGAATTTGACTTGATTTCAACAAAGTAATAATATTTAAGAGTTTGGTTAAGAGGTAATGATAATTCAGATCTCAATAAGATGGATGATAATGCTTGATAACACTGATGACATTGATTGACCTATAAAAGAAAACTCATGATTCCCTAAGCTCTTGATAGTTATTATAGATCCATTTGACCTCCTAAGCATCTCTCTCTTATAAGCACAAGTAAGAGGTGGAAGTGAAGGTGTAACTAAGCCATCTAAATGCAAATTGTCCATGCAAAGGCTCACAACAAGATTTAGACAAGCTATATTTAGAAAAGCAATGTAGGTGGTTTGTATGTGTTTTGTTAAGGAGGTGGACCCTGACCATCAATGGTCAGGGTTTCCCATGGTGATCATCGATGGTCACCTTGATCATTGATGTTCAGGTTCTAATGGAAAGAGTTCTTGAAGGCCAGGTTGAGTTAGTTTGTGAAACTGGCTACGAATGGTCTTGGTTAAGCCAAATTAGTGTAGGCTGGTTCCAAGAGGGTCCTAACTAGGTTGAGGGGGATTTTTAACATTCAAAAATGTAGGTGTGTATATTTTTGGTGTCTACAACAAGGTAACCCCATGGTATTCCTAAGGTATAGGAGGAAGGATAGAGAGCTACTACTACCTTCTCCACAGCCAATACATATCTTCCGTAACCATGAGGACCTGTCAGTGAGGCTATAGATAGATGATGTAGGCATTGTGATGACAGTGGTTGAAAAGTTATGGATGTTGACCTAGCTAGTGGATGTGGTCAATAAGCATAGGGATAGGGGGTTACCCTAGATATGTAGATAGTGATTAGGTAGAGGGACCAAGCATGAGTGGTACTAGCCATGACACAGGCTTTCATGATAGCTTTATAGGCATCATTGGTAGTAATATAGAGTCAATTGGCTACTGTCATAGGTGAGAGAGATTAGGCTAGTGTTACACTAGCTCTAGTGACATAGGAGAGAGATTCTCTTTGGTAGATAGGGGGTGGAATACCAATAGTGGTGGCACCAGTAGGGACTATCACTACATAGAGATACATAGTGACTATGGGGAGCTATGGTATTATAAGGCCATAGTCTTCAGGTGTTATCTAGATGAGCTTTGATGGGGTGAGTACAAGGCTAGGATTGTAGGTGGTGTAGGTATAGTGACATCAAGTTAATGGGCCACATCTATAGGTGGCCAGGAAGGTATAGGAGGATAGGCTCTAGTGGCAGTGGTACACCAAGAGTCAATGGTGCCTCAGGTTCTTAGTTCATTATGAGACATGGATACTTTTTGATCTATATGATTTTTGATACCGGTCTACGAGCTGATGTAGTAAGATGTATATTTTGAGACATATATGTATATGGTGATGTTTATATGATTATAGACTCATGATTTATAGATATGATATTCATTTATGGATTCTAGTACATGGTCTAGATGCTTATGTTGATTATCTATGCTCATGATGATGTGGATATGGACTCACCTAGATAGGCATGTGATGATATGTCTCTTTATTCATGTTTATGATAATGTTTAGTTATGGATTTGATGATATTTAATGTGATTTATGAGGAGAATATGATGCTTATTGATGACTAGGAAAATGTTTATGACATTTATGATTATGGTTCTTGATGATGTTATGTGTGGATGTGATGATTTGATTTTATGTTTGAGATGATCATGTTTATGATATTGATACAATTATGGTGTTCATGCTGAAATTTAATGAGTATATGCTTCCTCATTTAGATTTAGACATATGGTGAAAATGGCTTTTTTTTGTGCATGGATGTTAATATAATGTTGATGGTTTATGAATATGCTCATGGATATGGTTTATGCTAATGATGCTTGTTTTTATTCATGATAAAATGATGATGTTATGATGTTGTGATTATGATTTTGTTGTGGATTTTGATGATGATATTGATGATGATATGCGATTTGGTTATGATTGTGGTCATTTTGTTTATATATAGGTGAAACACATAAAGTAAGTCAAATAACAAAACCTGATGTGATAAAGAGAAGATAATCAAGAGACAAATGTCTAAGTGAACATATCAACTAGTTATGAGAGGATAAGAAGAGGCCACAATGCTTCTTATTTGGTAAGGATTTAAAAAAAAAAAGAGTTAGACTGGATTAAGGAACATAAGCCCTTTGAGTGCTTTACATTAGCATTCATTAATTTGTTAAAAGGTGTCTTGATCACATAATGTCAAGTGAACTAAAAATCCATTGCTTATGTTGTATGAAGGGGAGATGGATGAAGATGGAACCTTTTTGTAAGACAAGCATGTCTCTTCTAGAGGTTACCAAAGAGTAAGTATAAACAAGTCTATGTCATATAAGGTGTAGACTGATCAATGCAGAAAGTCTACCTATTAGAGCTAATTGTAGAATTCAAAATTATTTTGCTTATGAGAGCTTATTACGACTTCCAAAATTACTTTGTTTTTTCTGATGCTTGATAATGGGTCTTTGTTTATTTTGTTTTTGCTTAGGAGGGTTGGGGAAGCTGATCAATGTAGGAAGATTCCAAGAAAGTGATATGGTTTGACAAATGCTTTACTCAACCATCCATCAAGGGAGTGGTCTAAGTTTGTGTGCTTTGTTTATTTATTTTGATAACTATCCTTTAAGGGAGTAGTCTATTCTACTTCGAGTAATTTTGATATGTTTTTCACAGCTGTCCTTAAAGGGAGCAGTTTGCAAATTCTAGGAATGACCCATGAATGTTTTTGGGTTATAATTTTTCTTTTGATTTTTCTTGTCATAGACTTGATTATATAGGCTTAAAGGTTCTCCTTTTATGGAGGCAAAACTAAAAGCATAAGAAGATTGAGTAGGTGTGAAAAAGGTTTAGGTGACAATGACTATGGGAATCTATCCTAGAAAAAGGGTGGAATGCACCATGATAATCATACCATGGGTAGATCCATGGTGCCCATTATTTAATATTAGGCTATGATTGTGATGGATAATCACATGATCTAGTTTTAGTCATTTTCCCTTAAAATAAGGAGATGAACATGGTTTGAAAGCAAGGGATGAGCTTAAGTTAGATAAAAAGTGAGTTTGATCCTTTTTAACAAAAGAAAGGATGTAGATGCAAGGCATCGAAGGGCTTAGGTTCTGGGTTTCCTTTAGGAGAGGATAATCGGCAAACTCTTGATCCATATTTGTGTGTTATGATATAAGGTCCAAGCCAATTGAAATCAAATTTGCCTTGCTTGCTTTATTCCATCTTGGTGACATGTTGGTTTTATTTTAGGATGAGGTCTCTGATATTGAATTCTCATACTTTAAGGTGCTTGTTATAAGCTCATTTGATATGTTCTTGATAAACATGAACATGGGTAAGGATGACCAAATGATGCTCATCAAGTAGCTCAAGCTTAGACAAAAATTCTTGATGATAATCGCTCTCAGAGATGAGATCTTTCAAGGATATGCAAAGAGAGGGACTTTAGAATTTGAGAGGAAAGACAATCTCTACTCGAAAACCTAGAGAGAAAGGGGTATCACCCATAGGGTATGATATTCCCATAAGGCAGAGGGGATATGTAAGTGCCAATCCTGACTAGATGCATTGACCATTTTAGTGTGCATGTTATCAAGAGTTTTTTTAGAGGCTTCTACCTATCCATTAGCTTATGGATGATAGAGTGATGAGAAATTAATCTTGATGTCAAATGTGTCACAAAGACCTTAGAATTTCTTGTTTTTGAAATATTTTGAAATGACAGATAATGTGATCACTAATAAAGTCAACAATATTTTTGGCTTTGGTTGAGATAAGAGGAATAGCCTCTACCCATTTAGTAAAGTATTTGGTCATAGTGATGATAGAATGATGTCTCTATGAAGAATGGGGGTTAATCTCACCCAATAAAGTCCAGACCCCATTATGAGAAGGGCCAAAAATTTGTGGAGACACAAAGACTATGGCTAGGTGTGTGATGTAAATTGGCATGTTGTTGACACTTGACACACTTTTTTACATAATCACAACAATCTTGGTTAAGGGTGGCACAGCAATAGCTAAGATGAAGGATTCATTTAATGATGACAAGGCCATTAAAGTGTCCCCCATAGATCCCATCATGCATTTACCTAATAGCATGAGAGGCGTCATGACTATGTAGGTAGTGGAAAAGGAGACCATCAAAACCATGTTTATAAATAATTCACCCCATGTATGGTATAACATGAGGTACTATGGATAAATTCTCTTTGAGAATTCCTATAAAGATCAGAAGGAATGATGGCAAGGTTGAGATAGTCAAAGGTCTGTTGATATCAAAGGTCGGGTTGTGTCTTTTGTACATTAAATATGATGGAGGAATCTAGCTTGGCATAAGAAAGTTGGGTAAGTCTTTGGATGATAATAGATAGCTTAGAGTCAAAAGGTGTAGATGAGATCCGAGAAGCAAGGGAAGCCATCATATCAACAAACTTGTTCATAGATTGTAGAGTGGTTTGGATATGGTAGTGCTCAAATGAGGTTAATATTATGCCAGCTAATTATTTGTACTATTGAAAAAAATCATTCTTACACTAGTAAGAGCCATTGATTTGATTGACCAAAAGTTGAGAGTCACCAAAAATGTTGATCATTTTGACTCCCAAGGCTGACACAATTTGAAGGCCTATTACTAGGGCTTCATACTCAACCATATTATTGGTACATTAAAAATATAGCGTGAAGGATAAAGGAAGAGGTTCACCATGAAGGGAAATAAGGATAATGTTGGCTTTCCCACCACATTGAAACTTTGATCCATCAAAGACCATGGTCACTTGATAGGTGAATTATTCCTGAGAGAAGGTCGTGATGGACTCATCTAGAAACTCAAGAGGAGGAAGTTGGTTGTCTTCTAATGGTGTGTCAGCCAATTGGTTAGCAATGAATTTCCCTTTAATTGACTTTTGTTAAAGAAACTCAAGGTCAAACTCAGCAAAAATCATGAGCCATTTGGGCATACATTGGTTTTGGTATGGCTTGGAGTGTATATACCTAAGTGGGTCAATATTGGCTATGACAAGGATTTTGGTTGAGAAGGTACTGGTGGAGCTTGGTGGCCATGAAGATCAATGATAGACAAAGTTTCTTAGTATGGGTATATCGAGTCTCGTATTCTACAAGCATGTAGTTGATTTAGTAGATAGCTTGCTCTATGTATTGTTCATCCTGATGAGTGAGCATTGGCCTTAAGGAGTGGTCTGTGATGGAGATTTAAAGGTAAAAAGGTTGATCATCTTTGGGAGGGATGAGGATAGGTGGAGATAAAAGGTACCTTTTCAGTAAACCAAAAGCCTTCTGATAGTCATTGTTCCACTTGAAAGATACATCCTTCCTCAAAAGGTGATGGAAGGGTTGGCACCGGTCCAAGAGTTGAGAGATAAAGTAACAAATGGATTGGATCTTCCCCTATAAGTTGTAGAGTTTCTTGAGGTTGAAGGGAGGAATCATGTCAAGGATTTATTTGATTTTGGTAAGATCAACCTCAATTCCCTAAAGGGAAACAATAAAGGCAAGGAACTTTCATAATAAGACCCCATAAATGCACTTCTTGGGGTTAAGGTTGACATGGTAATGGATGAGTCACTCAAAGATAATCTTGAGGATGGCTAAATGATCTTTACAATATTTGATTTCCCAAGAAGTTCATCAACATAGTCTTCTAATATTTTGTGAATAAGGTCATGGAAGATGTAGGTCATAACACTTTGGTAGGTTACATCCGTGTTCTTTAGTCCAAAGGGCATGACCCTATAATATAAGATCCCCCATAGAGTGATAAAGGTAGTTTTGTGTTGATCTTCAAGGCAAATTAGGATTTGATTGTAACCTGATAATCCATCCATGAGAGATAACATCTCATTGCTGGTTATAAGATCAACTAGCTAGTCAATGCTTGGTAAAGGAAAGTCATCCTTTGGGCAAGCAAAGTTGAGGTCATGAAAGTCTACACAATGCGTAATCCCCCTATGGCTTTAGTGATAGACACGATGTTTGAGACCTATTGGGGATAATCAATGGGTTGGATGAAATTGATGGATAGGAGACATTGAAGCTCTTCTTTGATGAGAAGGGCTATGTGAGGATGCATTCATTGATTTTTTTATAACAGGCTTGGCATCACAATTGGTGACTATGTTGTGGGTGGCAATGAAGTGGTTGATTCCTCACATGTCACTATAAGACCAAGCAAATGCTATGATGTAGTCTTGCAAGAAGGAGTGGAAGTCCCAAAGCTCCTCAAAATATAGCGATTGGCCAATTTTGACAATGAGGGGGTTGTTTGGAGTGCCCATGTTGATATCCATGGTGGATTCATTCAACATGGTAAAATTCTTAAGAGGAAAGGATTTATGGATAGAAGAATCTAGTACACCAAGACAGGTGAGAATGGAATCATCATCCTGACACTTAACGGTATTAATGGTAGGAAAGTCATATCCTATCATCTCAAGATGGGCTAGAGGGATGGTTATGGTCACCCCCTCATTTTGATAAGTTAAGGTTCTGAGGTTAATCATGTTGATGAAAAAAATGTTAGGGGGGATGATGGTAGAATTCTTATCTATCGATGGTGGAGTGGATAGTGAGGATGGGATTTCATTGTCAATGACAGTAATGGGAGGTAGGTTGGTTTGTTGTTTAGGTGGCATGAAGTTGAGGCCATGATTTTTTTAAGGATTTTGGGTTTTGATTAGAAGCAACTCATGTGGACCATGTTCATACTAACCTAGGCCAAATCCTTTCCAAGTACACTTGTAGAGGTATGTCTTAGCAAAGTCTAGTTTATCTAGGTAGGAAAAATTGGAGGTGAATGGTTAGGGTGAAAAGGAGGTTGTAGAAGTGTCAAGGGTTTTATCAATTCCCCCATAGATGAAAATGGTTTGACAATCTTTGGGTCTAAAAGGAATAATGGTTCTAATATTGGGGTCATAACCGGGTTGGAGGTCAAGATTCCCATACTCTTGGGGAGTAGGGAAAGCGTCAAGGGTGAGAAGGAGATACCCCACAATGAAAGATGTTGGAAGGTTGATTCTAAAGGGTCTATTTTGGGGGTTTGGGTGGAAGGGATGAAAGAACTGGTGGATGCTTCATGGGTAGAAGAATAAGGGGTTTCATCATTGACTGGCGAAGGATTGTTGGATGGGGGAAGGATAACATTTTTGGGTTGGTACATCATGTTACATAATATGAAAGGGCTCAGGTCAACTTGTATAGTAACAAATTGACCTTCAGTCTCAAATTTGATGCATTGATGTAGGATGGATAACACACAACCCATGGAACAAATCTAGGGGCATCCCAAAAAGATGTACTGGAATTCTCCTTCTACTAAGTAGAAGAGCTCAGGAAGTGTGTGGGGTCCTAAGTGAATGTGAAGGATGATAGTTCCTAAAGTTAAGGGCTTGGTATCATTGAAGGATCAAATCACTATTGAGGTCTCTGAAATAATGTTCTCAGGTAATTTGAGCTGGCTATAAGTGTGGGAGGAGATGATGTTGATAATAGACACTCTGTCAATCATAACCCTTTTGATGTGGGTCTCATTGATATAGGCAGTAATGAACAGAGGAGGATCTGGATCATCTAGATGGATGGAAGGTATTTATGAATCCTTAAAGGTAACAAGGTTAGAAATGTGAAGAGCTCTGACAAAGGCTGCTAGAGGTTGGGGGTCTTCCACTTGGACCTCTATAGATTGAAACACTTTTATCATTGCTTGGCGATGATGGGGTGAGGTGTTGATCAGTTCATACAAACTCATTTTCTCCAAGGTTTGGTGAAGCTATTTCAGAATGACTCATTGGATTGATTTAGATGGATTGGAGAGAGAGGGTCCCAAGATGGACACTTTGAGTTTTGTTGAAGGTGAAGGTGCTTGGTGTTGGCTAGGTGATTGGGTAGAGGAAGAGGGATATGTCCATGGAATGGACACCTTTATCTTCCCCTTATCCTTTGGTTGAGCTTATGATCATGTGACCACATGGATGGTATGGATTGGGGGAGGAGTCAAGATAGGTGATTGCTTCGATTCCTCATCACTCTGAGGTGAGAATGGATGGGTAGCAGGTGTTGGTTGATGGCTATTGGTTCTTAGATTGATGTGGGGCTCATAGTGGGCTCATCTAATAATAAGTCATCCTCATGATACAATTGATGGGTTGTCACTTGCAGAGCTTTAGAGTTCTCCATGTCATGCCTATGTGTCCTATGGTATGAACATATGAATTATTCATTGTACCAAGATGGTTTAGGACTTTGTGGGTCAAATGGTTTGATAGGTGCCAAGGTTAACCAAGATGTTTGCACAAGCCTCTGTAAGATGGTCGAGTAAGACTCTAACAATGGTGACAGAGGTGTGGAGGGCTTAGGTTTGGTATTTAAGGTGGAAGCCCTTTTAGGAGTGGTCTTGATGGTCAAAGACTTGGGTGAAGGGGTGTCCTTGGTGGATGGTTTGGGTTTTAGTAGAGAGGTTGAGGGTTTAGGGTTAGAAAGTGTTAGGGTAGACATTTAGAAGATAAGTGGTTTGGTTATACACGATTGGGAGATAGGGGGTATGTTCATGGGTGGTTCAATGAAAATAGGTGTGGATGAAAGGATGAGTGATGGTGTAACCAAAAGTGGTGGTTGGGTTTTGATTGGGATGGTTAGTTTCCCAATTAAGGTAAAGGGATGAGGTCCCCAAAGAGAGGGAAAAGTGGAGAGGGAAGGTAGAGTTTTGGTGTTTGGGCTCCTAGGTGGTTTTATCTTCTTTCTTAACTTAGCTTGGGGTTCATTTGATAGGTTTAGTGGATTTAGGTCTAACTTTATTGATGGGTGAGTAGTGTTGTGGGTAAAAAATATGTAAAGGTTCCTAGTGGGTTTGGTTAGAAGGTAGAAGGTGATTTGGTGACTTTGGGAAATTTTAGTTATGGTGGTGTTGTTATGGTTTTATGGATAGAGGTGTTCAAACTTTGGGTTGTGGTGATAGTGGATTTAGTAGTGGAAGGGGTAGGTTATTCTAACAAAGATGGCTACTACTTGGTTTTATACAAGAGTCCAAGCTGTTCCCAAAAGATGGCCTGGTTTAGGTTAGGATTATATATGAATTCTAAGTTTCTAAGTAATCTAGAGAAAGGTTTATAGGCAGGTCAGAATCCTCCAGTAGTGGATGCAAAGGATAGGCTCAGGGGTTGAGGAGGAGGAAGGGTTCCTCATCCTTTTCCTGATCTAGAGGTTTTAATATCTAGGAAGGTAACTCTTCAGTGGGAGGTGTAGGAAAAGTGGTTTCTTCTTTAGGAGTGATTACCAAAGGAAGGGTAGATTGTTGTATGATTGAGGAAAATGATGAAGTGGGAAGGGTCTCATCTTTTGATGTGCATATCGAGGGAGAGGTTGGTGTCTCCCATACCTCAATAAGTTGAGTAGGAGAAGAGGTGATGGTTTCCTCCTCTAATGTGCATATCAAAGGAGAGATGGGTGACTCCACTACCTCAATAAGTTGAGTAGGAGAAGTAGTGATTTAGTCGATGGTCTTCTCAGTAGTAAGTTCACCAAGAGCCATATTGATAGTATGGGCTTCATGACCATGAGAAGATTTTGATTTGTTTTTTTTGTTGGTGGAAGGAGTGTGGCTAGGGATGGGTTACTTGAATGTATCCATTCATCCTCTACCTACTGTCATGGGTTTTCTTTTAAAATATTGCTATCAGGAGGAAGCATCTATTGACGTAAAAAGAAAGGTATCAGAGCCATCCATCAATCAATCACTACTACTGAAAAGTCTATAAGAAGTTTCTTGTTCTGACTTTTGGGTTTCTTTGCTCTGAAAAATTTCTTTGAGAAATTAATTTCATCGAGTCCCTAGCCATTATTAAATTATCATAGGCCCTTTTTACTCTGCATCTTTGTTTTTCTTCCCAATTTTTTTTTGCTTACCAGAACCTAATCTCCTAACAATGGAATTTGGTAAATCCTAAACAACTTCCATAGTATAAATCATGAATGAATCTGAGCTAGAAGGAATGTATGAACTCCCTCCTTTTGTTCCAAAACAATTATCTGATTGTCTAGATATTGAAGTTACTGAAGAAAACCTAGAAAAGGAAAATATCCTTTTTAAACCTCTGGCTATAAAATCTTCACAAGTCTATAAGAAGTCTAAGCTTTTAAAATCTAAGTTTGTATATAAATCTACTTATTTGTCATTTGTAAAGCCTAGAATCAAATTCTATAGAATTAACTCTTAGCTATAAGCCCAAGCTAAATTTCCAAACAAATTTGTTATCTTTATTACTTGAACCTAAAATAAATTATATCAGGTCACATGAAGATGTAAAATTTGTACACTTTGGCCTTTTAAGAGTCCATATAACTCCATTAATTATCGGCAATATTAAACTTGTTATATATTTAGCTTTGTGTGATAGATGCCAAGTAAGCTTTAAGCATGCTTGTCAAATATCAAGCCTTGTTCATTTAAATGATGAAGTCATTTGTTTTGAGGTTTGTCCAAATCTCTTTGTTGTCGTTCGTGACAAAGGATGTAAAGAAGTAAAGTTTGGTTCTTTAGATTGTTGGGGATTATTCACCTTCCTTTTTAGTTTAGATATGTTTGGTGAATTTAAATATGCTTCCATTAATATCTATATTGTGTATAGTATGACCAATACAAACCACCCAAAGATTCTTGAAAATTTTCCATATGCTAGAATATTGAGTGGTACTGTCCAACTCTAGAAAGGTCATATAGAGTCTGTTGAAATGCCTTCTGATTGGAAGCTTGATTGGTTGAAAAATGTTTCCCCTCGAATGAAAGGTCAAGCCTCAGTACATATGAGTGATGGAATACTAGTTAATATTCTTCCTAGATCTTTGTCTATAAATAATTATTTTATTCTTTCCCCTTCCAGACCATCGACCTCTTCCTCTAGAAGAGATATAAAAATAGGACATATTCTTATTGAAGATGAAGAAATCAATCAAGGACTTGATCTTAAAGACTAGTTTCCCTGTACGATGATGAATCTTCTATGAGAAGATAGTTTAGAATTTTATATAGAAAATAAGGTTAATCTGTATAAAAGTGGAAGATGGCCACCACACAAAAGAATACGTAAGTAGCTTGCATGTATAGTTCAATATTTCTCAACTGCCTATCAAAGGGATTCAAATGAATTTAAACATAGAAATTATGTGTCCCAATTCAATTCTCATTTGTTAGAGAATTTTGATGATCTCTGCAGAGATGTGTTATACATCTGGCATAGTAT
This sequence comes from Torreya grandis, assembly GCA_037957365.1. Taxonomy (NCBI): domain Eukaryota; kingdom Viridiplantae; phylum Streptophyta; class Pinopsida; order Cupressales; family Taxaceae; genus Torreya; species Torreya grandis. Next base: position 1,959,315 of record JARHVA010003082.1, read on the forward strand.
AAATAAACTAGCCATTCTTGAAGACAATACTAATACTCTTTGTACAAATATACAAAATCAATTGTCTTCTATTGATTCTAAATTAGTAGAAAGCCTTGACTGGCTTGCAAAATAGGAACATCAGCAAACCCTTAAGATATAAAACAAAATCTTCCATGCTAATTTCTTCGCCCTAGATAGGATGCCTGTAGATATTTTACTAGGTGGTGCCTTTATAGATAGATACTCACCTTATGGTTCTACCACAAAGAGTATCATGTTTACTATAAAAAATGAAAGGCTTAGAATTTCTCACCTCATATATACCACTGAGCAATTTCCTAGCTCCATGACCCAAATACTTGAAATAATAATCCTTACTAAAATACAAGCTATATGTGAAAAGATCAAAACCACTATCTATTCTGATAACCCTAAGTAGTTTTGGTTAAAGTCTATGCCTAAGATGGATATCAAAATCATTGAAGGCAAACATATAAAAATTGGGAAACGAATCCCAATACCAACACAGGATTATAATGATATGGAACTCTAGATCAAAGAAATGGAAAGTAATGGTTCAATTGAAAAATCAACTTCTCCTTACTGTTGTTATGCATTCATGGTGAACAAGCATTCTAAGCAAAAGAGATGAAAGAAAAGAATGGTCATCAATTATAGACCATTGAATTCCATTACTCAATGTTTCCCATATCTGATTCCATATAAAAGCTATATGTTGGAGAAAATAGCATAATGTAAATACTTCTCCTAGTTTGACTGCAAATCTAGCTTTTATCATATCAGAGTCAAAGAAGCTAACAGAGAAAAGATAGCATTCAGCTGCCCTTTCAGCCATTTTTAGTGGATAATGATGCCTTTTAGTTTGATGAATGCCCCTGCATTCTACCAGGCCCACATGGACAAGATATTCTAAGGCACTTCTAACTTTTTGTGTGTGTATATAGATGACATACTAATATTCAGTAATTCTCTTACTGACCATTTTACTCATCTCTCTAGTTTCTTTGAATTGGCACACAATACAGGAATCATCTTATCAGAAACAAAAATTTAGTTATGCAAAATTGAATGCAATTTTCTTGGAATGGTAATCCAAGATTCAAAACTGCAAGTCTAGCCACATATCAAAGAGAAAGATCATGGTCAGAAAGATGGTCACGATTGGCTCAGCTGTAATCCACCTACTACACTTATGCACTAACCTATTCCTGGTTTCAATCTAACCAAAATATATAACCAAGGATTCACTTCTATGAACATTTTGGTTCAAGAACAAATCCTCCGTGAAGGGTTGCATCTGATGTATACCCAAATTTCATACACAACAGGACAAGATCTACAAATGTCTTCAACAATAATGATACAAGAAAATCATCATCAAAATACTGGTGTTATCTTCATAAAAAGATTGAATAATGAATTCATATTTCACCAGTTCATTATGGACATGGATGATCAAAATTTGGTCTCTATACAATGAACATTTGTATCGATGGATAGCACGATACGGTCCACACCGTATTCATGAAGAGGAGAACCATGATCAAGACACAGTTGTACATACAATCATAAGAAGATAGCTAGAATGGGAATTTTATTTTTACATCACTCCTTGTTGTCATGCATGTGAAGCTAGACCCCAGCACTGACATCTTTCCAGTACATTCTAGCTAAGGTGTCTTTTCCAGCCAATAAGTGAAGATGACCTATTGATTGAAGTGGAAACAATGTTGGACCCATAAAGCCAGACATCATCATCTAGTGCATCCAACAACATCTCCCTATAGATTAACCTTTACGCTGTAAAGTATGATGAGACATGACACCGCGTTAGCAAAGATTCTAGGTAGGACCTCCCAAGTCCTATAAATAAGCCATTCCTCTATAGAATTGATCATTAAAAAAAATTTAAACTTTCTTAGAAGTCTAGTAGCCTTGTTTTAAGAGTAGGCTCTTCTCTTGCCCTTTTCGAAGGATCTTGAGAATCATAAATTTGAACAAGTGTTTATAGAGTGTAAATTGTTTGAAGAAGTTAATAGTGAAGCTGTAGTCATTCAATCCCTGCCTAATGTCGTGAGTTTTCTTGTTAAAGATTTCTATCAGGAGGAAGCATCTATTGACTTAAAAAAAATTCTTTTTACCTCAATAGATGCTTCCTCCTGATATCAATCTTTTACAAAAAAACTCACGATAGTAGGCAAGGGTCGAATGACTATGGCTTCACTATTAACTTCTTCAAACAATTTACACACTTATAAACACTTGTTCAAATTTTTGATTCTCAGGATCCTTCGAAAAGGGAAAGAGAAGAGAATACTCTTAAAACAAGGCTACTAGACTTGTAAGAAAGATTAAATTTTTTTTGATGAAAACTTTATGGTAGAGAGGCTTATTTATAACATTTTGGGAGGTCCTGCCTAGAATCTATGCCAAGCCAGTGTCATGTTCCAGCATACTTTACAGCGTAAAATTTAATCTATAGGGTGATGATGTTGGATGCACTGGATGAGGATGTCTGGCTTGGTGTGTCTAATAGTACTTCTACTTCAGTTAGCAGGTCATCTTCACTTATTGGCTGGAAAAGACACCTTAGCTGGAATGTACTGGAAATATGCTAGTACTGGGGTCCAGCTTCACAAGCATGACAACGAGGAGCGATGTAGAAGTAAGATTCTCATTCCAGCTATCTTCTGATGATAGTATGTATGATTGTGTCTTGTTCATCATCTTCTTCTTCATGGATATGGTGAGGACTGTATCTTGCCACCCATCTGTACAGGTTTTCATTATGTGGAGACCTGATCTTTATCAGCCATGTTCATAAAAGATGCTTTAAGAGTTTAGTGAACTGGTGGTAAGGAAATTCACTATTTAATCTTTCGATTATTACAACACTAGTGTTTTGATGACGGTTTGCTTGAATGGTTTCTACTGAAGACATTTGTAGATCCTACCCAAAAGCATATGAAATCTTGGTGTATCTTGGATGCAACCCTTCTTAGAGAATTTATTCTTGAACAAGAATATTCAAAGAAGCAAATCTTTAATTATAAATTTTGGTCAAGTTGAAACCAAGATTGGGTTGATGCATGAGAGTAATAGGTGGATTTTTGTTGAGCCAATCAGTTGTAGTGTTGTTAGTACCTTTTATATGTTATATATAGAGAAATTAAACTGGTTAAAAAAGGCTTGCCATATAACATATTTATCGTGACCATCTTTCCAACCATGATCTTTTTCTCTAAAGGTTAGAAATCTAGTGCAATCAATTTTTACAATAAAATGTGACAAATGCAAAAGTTTTGACATAAACTTCTCTAAGCACTTTTTTACAGCGTAAATATCTTTATCAGAAGAGATCCATTTAAGAACATTAGTACTGAATACCCCACTAGAGAATTCAAAGATGAATTATTTATTATTATGTACACAAACAAGTACTCCTCCCCATGCAAATATCAGAGGCATCAATATAAACTTTCATTTGATTAGATTTTGGGATATGTAAATCAAGAAGTAAGACTACTTTGGATTTGATTTTGTGGATATCGGTTGTATGTTCTTTCCATTTAAAGTCTTTCTTTTTTGGATAAGTTCTTGAAGTAAAAACCTGTCTTCACCAGAGTTAGGATAAAAGTTATTTAAATAATTCAATAATCTCAAAAAGGCTTGAAGCTTGGATTTATCCAGAATATCTAAAAAAATAATGATTTTATCTATGATATGTGATTGAACTTGTAGTTTTTAATCTTGGATCACCATTCCAAAAAAATTGCATTCAATTTTGCATAATTGAATTTTTGTTTCTGACAAGACTATTCCTACATTTTGTGCCAATTTAAAGAATCTAGAGAGATGAGTAAAATGGTCAGTAATAAAATTACTGAATATTAGTATGTCATCTATATACACACATAAAAAATTAGTCGTGCCTTAAAATAGTTTATCCATATGAGCTTGGTAGAATGTAGGGGCATTCATCAAGCTGAAAGGCATTATTGTCCACTAAAAATGGCCAAATAGAAAACTGAATGCTATCTTTTCTCTATCAGCTTCTTTGACTCAGATCTGATAAAACCTAAATTTTTAGTCAAATTGGGAGAAGTATTTACATGTTGCTACCTTCTCCAATAGATAGCTTTTATCTAGGATTGGATATGGGAAAGGTTGGGTAATACCCTGTAATTAATGACCATCCTTTTCTTTCCTCTTTTTTGCTTAGAATGTTTGTTAACCATGAATTAATAACATCAGTATGGAGAAGTTGATTTTTCAAAAAAACCATTACTTTCTTGTTCTTTGATCCAGAGTTCCATATCATTATAATCCTGTGCTAGTATTGGGATCTTTTTCCCAATTTTCATATTCTTACCTTCGATGATTTTGATAGCCATCTCAGGCATAGATTTTTGCCAAAACTACTGAGGGTTGTCAGAATAGATAATGATTTTAATCTTTTCACCTATGGCTTGTAATTCATCAGGGTTTATTATTTTAGGTATTTGAGTCATTGAACTAAGAAATTGTTCAGTGGCATAAATGAGGCAAATAATTATAAGTCTTTCATTTTCTATGGTAAACATGATACTCTTTGTGGTAGAACCATAAAGTGAGTATCTGTCTATAAAGGCACTACCTAGTAAAATATCTACAGGCATCCTATCTAAAGTAAAAAAAATAGCATGAAAGATTTTATCTTGTATCCCAAGGGTTTGTTGATGTTTGTATTTATTACAAATAAAACTATTTCCTTGGACATCTAGGCTCTTATAAGCCATGCTGTCATCCAATGTCTTCCAGTCATGGATGAGCTATGATTTAGTAAAGGAAAGAGAAGCTCCTGTATCAATCTGAGTATCTACTAGTCTGCCATTGATTTTGAGTAATAAACTAGGCAAACTTTCTATTAATTAATTGTGTCAGATAAGCTAGTTATAGAATTTCTGAGGGAGGAATGCTTGTAAATACCAATTTTTATCTCCTTAAGTCTTGAACAAGAGGTTGTTCAAAGTATATGTCTTCTTGATCCAAGAGGCATTGGGCTTGAAAGAGCTCTAAAATTGCAAAGGAGGATGTTGTCTTTGTAATGTTAGAGGTATACGTGGCATAGACGGTTGTCTCCCTCTGGTTGGTCCTTCTCCTCTAGAATATCCTTTGGTTTGTGGTCTTGTGTCTCATTTCAATATCTCATGATGATGGTGAGACCAAATACCATGTGCTTCATATGGTAGCTGTGAATTATAATGGTGTCAAGGTCAGTACCAAAGTCATTACATGTTGGTGAGCGGTTGTTCCAAGTCATCAGTTAATGACTCGAGAGCATCTACATCTTCATTGTCTTCTGAATCATCTTTGGAGAGATAATCTAGAATTAGTTCATAGATGTCATTCTGTAGGTAGAGATCTTCATCAGAATCAACTATATTCCACCACGCTGCTGTGTTGAAAGTGAAAATAGCTTTGACTGCAAGATTTTTGCAATGGGACTAAGGAGCAATATGGCCAAGCTTGCGACAGATGTAGCAAATAGGCTGCTTGGATATAGGATGGGCAGTGTGACATTTCTTAAGGAAATGATGAGGAGGAACATATGAGTGTTTGTGAGGAAAAGAGTGATGCTAAAAAGAAAGGTTCTTGCAACACTATTTTTGGTGCTTTTAGGGCTGTATAAATGGCTGATAGCCAAAAGGGGTTGTTTTTGGGAAGGTAGGAGCTATTTGGGAGGCTTGATGCTTGGTGAGCTTTTAAATAAATTTAGTTTTAGAGACTAGACACATAGCCTGTTGCTTGGCAAAATCAATTACATCAGAGAGCGAGAGATCATCAATGGTTAGTCCTTTAAGATCAATATAAGTAATGATTCTATCAATAAGATTATATGGTAAAACATGCAAAAATTTGATCTTGATCTCTGTGGAGGAAGAGCTCTTACTTTCATATGTCAATTCCTTGAACTGCTTGGCAGAAGCATCAAATTGTTTTAGATCATAGAGCTCAATTTTTAGAAGCCATTTCTTAGATTCTAGTTCACGATTTGTGACTGAAGGAGCAAACTCATTTATTAATAAATGGAATAAAGTAGCTAGAGGATCAAGCTGATTATGAACTTTCTCAAATTGTTTTATTTCGGTCATAGAATGCCACCATTGATTTACAATTTTCTAGAAGAATTTAGAAGCAAAATTAAAAGTACCTACTAGATATAAATGAGTGTTAATGGTGATAAATCTCATAGAGTTGCACCATGTTGAAATCTCATTTAATAGATTTAACAAATCATCAATATTAAGGTACCAAGGCTGCAATTAGCCGTGAGTCCTTTGCATAAGTGTAGTATTAGGGTATTTTTTATGGGGTTTAAAATTGGGACCAAGATTAGCTCGATATGTCAATATATTAACAGAGGATTCTACTTGTTGATCTTATTTTGCAAGCCAGTTAAAGCTTTCTACTACTTTAGAATCAATAGAAGACAATTAATTTTGTATATTTTTACAAAGAGTATTAGTATTGTCTTCAAGAATGGCTAGTTTATCTATATTATGCTGGATGTATAACACATCTCTGTAGAGATCATCAAAATTTTCTGACAGATGAGAATTAAACTAGGACACATAATTTCTATGTTTAAATTCATTTGAAGGCTTAATATCCCCTTGATAGGTAGCTGATAAATATTGAATTATACTTGCAGACTGCTTATGTATTCTTTTGTGTGGTGGTCATCTTCCACCTTTATACAGATTAACCTTATTTTCTATATAAAATTTTAAACTATCTTCTCATGGAAGATTCATCATCATATAGGGTGAATGATCTTTAATATCACGCCCTTGATTGATTTCTTCATCTTCAATAAAAATATATCATGTTTTTACAACTCTTCAAGAAGAAGAGGCTGATGGTCTGAAAGGAGAAAGAATAGAAAAATATTTACAAACAGAGATCTAGGAAGAATATTAACTATTCTTCCATCACTTTTATGTATTGAAGCTTGATCTTTCATTTTGGGGGAAACATTTTTCAAGCAATCAAGCTTCCAATCAGAAGGTGTTTTAATAGACTCTATATGACTTTTCTGGAGTTGGATAGTACCACTCAATTTTTTGGCATATGGAAGATTTTCAAGGATCTTAGGGTGGTTTGTATTGGTCATATTATACACAAAAGAGATATTAATGGAGGCATATTTAAATTCACCAAATATATATAAACTAAAAAGGGAGGTGAATAATCCCCAAAAATCTAAAGAACCAAATTTTACTTCTTTACATCATTTGTCGCAGACTGTGATAGAGAGGTTTAGACAAAATTTAAAACAAACCACCCTTTTTTGTTTAAATGATGAAGTCATTTGTTTTGAGTTTTGTTCAAATTTCTTTGTTGCTATCCGTGACAAAGGATGTAAAGAAGTAAAATTTGGTTCTTTGGATTGTTAGGGATTATTCACCTCTCTTTTTGGTTTAGATATGTTTGGTGAATTTAAATATGCCTTCATTAATATCCCTATTGTGTATAGTATGACCAATACAAACTATTCAAAGATTCTTGAAAATCTGCCATATGCCAAAAGATTGAGTGGTACTGTCCAACTCTAGAAAGGTCATATAGAGTCTATCGAAATACCTTCTGATTGAAAGCTTGATTGGTTGAAAAATATTTTCCCCAAAATGAAAGGTCAAGCCTCAGTACATAAAAGTGATGGAAGAATAGTTAATATTATCTCTAAATCTCTGTTTGTAAATAATTCTTCCATTCTTTTTCCTTCCAGACCATCAACCTCTTCTTCTGGAAGAGATGTAAAAAGATGATATATTCTTATTGAAGATGAAGAAATCAATCAAGGACTTGATCTTAAAGATCAGTTGCCCTGTACGATGATGAATCTTTCATGAGAAGATAGTTTAGAATTTTATATAGAAAACAAGGTCAATCTGTATAAAGGTGGAAGATGGCCACCACACAAAGGAATACATAAGCAGCCCGTAGGTATAGTTCAATATTTTTTAGTTGCCTATCAAGGGGATATTGAGCCTTCAAATGAGTTCAAACACAAAAACTATGTGTCTAGGTTCAATTCTCATCTGATAGAGAATCTTGATGATCTCTATAGAGATGTGTTATACATCCGACATAGTCTAGATAAACTAACCATTCTTGAAGACAATACCAATACTCTCTATAAAAATATGCAAAACCAATTATCTTCTATTGATTCTAAATTAGTAGCTTTAGATGAAATCCTTCACTAGCTTGCAAAATAGGATCAACAGGCAAAATCTTCTATTAAAATCTTAATCTATAAAGTTGATCTAGATACCAATTTCAAACCTAATAAAAAATACCCCAATACTACATTTATGCAATGGACCCATGTTCAGTTGCAGCTTTGGTACCTCAATATTGATGATCTGTTAAATTTGTTAAATGAGATTTCAGCATGGTGCAACTCCATGAGATTTATCACCATAAATGCTCATTTAGATCTAGCAGGTACTTTCAATTTTGCTTCTAAACTTTTTTAGGAAATTGTAAATCATTGGTGGGACTCCATGACCAAAGCTGAACAATTTGAAAAGGTTCACAATCAACTTGATCCTCTAGTTACTTTATTCCATTTATTAATAAATGAGTTTGCTCTTGTAGTCACAAATCGTGAATTAGAATCTAAGAAATGGCTTCTAAAAATGGAGCTCTATGATCTAAAATAATTTGATGCTTTTACCAAGCTATTTAGGGAATTAGCATATGAAAGTAAGATCTCTTCCTCTATAGAGATCAAAATTTTGCATGCTTTACCATATAATCTTATCGATAGAGTCATTACTTATATTGATCTTAAAGGACTAACCATTGAATATCTCTCACTCTCTAATGTAATTGATTTTTCCAATTAATAGGCTATGTGTTTAGTCTCTAAGACTAAATCCATTTAAAATCTCACCAAGCATCAAGCCTCCCAAATAACTCTTGCCTTCCTAGAAATAACTCCTTTTGACTGTCGATAACTTGTACAGCCCCGAAAGCACCAAAAATAGCATCTACAAGCACCTTTCTTTTTGGTGTCGCTCTTTTTCTCGTAAACACTCCTATGCTCCTCCTCATCATTTCCTCAAGAAACATCACACTGCCCATCCTCCATCCAAGCAGCCTATTTGATACATTTGTCGCAAGCCTGGCCATATTGCTCCTTAGTGCCATTGCAAAAATCTTACAGTCAAAGCTATTTTCACTTTCAATGCAACAATGTGGTGGGATATAGTTGATTCTAATGAAGATCTCTACCTATAGGATGACATCCATGAACCAATTCTATATGATTTCCCCAAAAATGATTCAAAAGATAATGAAGATGTAGATGCTCTCAAGTCATTAGCCGATGACTTGGAATAACTGCTCACCAACATGCAATGACCTTGGTACCGACCTCGACACCATGATAATTCATAGCTACCATATGAAGCACATGGTACTTGGTCTCGCCATCATCATGAGATATCAGAACAAGACACAAGATCATAGACTAGAGGATATCCTAGAGAAGAAGGACCAACTAGAGGGAGATAGCCCTCTATGCCTCGTATACCTCTAACATTTCAAAGACCTCAGCATCTTCCTTTGCAATTCTAGAGCTCTTTCAAGTTTAGTGCCTCTTAGATCAAGAAAAAATTCACCAGCATAGATTTTTTGAGAAAAATATCAGCAACAAAGATAGAGCCATAATGGGATATATTGATACCTACAAAAAAAGAAGAAGAGGATGAAAAAGTAGAAAGTTTTTTCTACTCTGACCAAGATTACGACCCTGGTGAATGCAGTAATCTCCAAGAAGAAGAAACAAAAGATATCTACCTTGAACAACCTCTTGTTCAAGACCTAGGGAGACAAAAACTGATATGTACAAGCATTCCTCCCTTAGAAATTCTATAACTAGCTTATTTGATTAATGGAAAGTTTGCCTAGTTTATTACTCTAGAAATCAATAACAAACTAGTAAATGCTAAGATTGATACATGAGCTTCTCTCTCCTTTGCTAAATCACAGCTCATTCATGACTGGAAGACATTGGATGACACTATGGCTTACAAGAGCCTAGATGTCCAAGGGAATAGTTTCATTTGTAATAAATACAAACATCAGTAAACCCTTAGGATATAAGATAAAATCTTCCATGCTGATTTATTTGCCCTAGATAGGATGCATGTAGATATTTAACTAAGTAGTGCCTTTATAGATAGATACTGACTTTATGCTTATACCACAAAGAGTATCATGTTTACTATAGAAAATGAAAGGCTTAGAATTTCTCACCTCATATATGCCACTAAGCAATTTCTTAGCTCCATGACTCAAATACTTGAAATAATAATTCCTACTGAAATACAAGCTATAGGTGAAAATATCAAAACCACTATCTATTTTGATAACCCTCAATAGTTTTGGTTAAAGTCTATGCCTGAGATAGATATCAAAATCATTAAAGGCAAACATATGAAAATTGGGAAACGAATCCCAATACTAGCATAGAATTATAACGATATGGGACTCCAGATCAAAGAACTAAAAAGTAATGTTTTTATTGAAAAATCAACTTCTCCTTACTGTTGTTATGCATTCATGGTGAACAAGCATTCTGAGTAAAAGAAAGGAAAGAAAAGAATGGTCATCAATTATAGACCATTGAATGCCATTACTCAACCTTTCCCATATCTGATTCTAGATAAAAGCTATCTATTGGAGAAAGTAGCATCATGTAAATACTTCTCCTAGTTTGACTGCAAATTTGGCTTTTATCAGATCAGAGTCAAAGAAGCCGATAGAGAAAAGACAACATTCAATTTCTCTTTTAGCCATTTTTAGTGGACAGTGATGCCTTTTAGCTTGATGAATGCCCCTGCATTCTACCAGGCCCACATGGACAAGATATTCCAAGGCACTTCTGACTTTTTATGTGTGTATATATATGACATACTAATATTCATTAATTCTCTTACTAACTATTTTACTCATCTCTCTAGTTTATTTGAATTGATAGAAAATGCATGAATCATCTTATCAGAAATAAAAATTTAGTTATGCAAAATTGAATGCAATTTTCTTGGAATGGTAATCCAAGATTCAAAACTGCAAGTCTAGCTACATATCAAAAATAAGGTAATCAATTTTCTAGACATTCTGGATAAACCCAAGCTATAATCTTTTTTGGGATTGTTGAATTATTTAAATAGTTTTTATCCTAACTCTGGTGAAGACAGATTTATTCTTCAAGAACTTCTAAAAAAAAAGCTTTTAAATGGAAGGAAGAACATACAGCTACCATCCACAACATCAAATATAAAGTAGTTTTACTTCCTAATTTGTATATCTCAAAATTTGATCAAATGATAGCTTACACTGATGCCTCTGATATAGCATGGGGAGGAGTACTTGTTTGTAAATATGATAATAAAGAATTCATCTGTGAATTCTCTAGTGGAGTGTTCAGTATTGGTGTTCTAGAATGGATTTTTTATGATAAAAAAATCTATACTGTAAAAAAATGTCTTAAGAAATTCATGTTAAAACTTCTTCATCTACCTCATTTTATTGTAAAAATTGATTGTTCTAGATTTTTGACCTTTAAAAAAAAAGATCATGGTCAAAAAGATGGTCACAGTAAATATGTTAGATGGTAGGCTTTCTTTAACCAATTTAATTTCATAGTAGAACACATTAAGGGTACTGATAACATAATTATAGATTGGCTCAATCGTAATCTGCCTACTACACTTATGCACCAACCTATTCTTGGTTTCAATCTAACCAAAATATATAACCATGGATTTGCTTCCATGAACATTCTAGTTCAAGAATAAATCCTCTATGAAAGGTTGCATCTAAGGTATACCCATATTTCATACGTAGCAAGAAAAGATCTATAAATGTCTTCAAAAGCAATGATACAAGCAAATCATCATAAAAATACTGGTGTTATCTTCATATAAAGATTGAATAGTGAATTCCTATTTCACCAGTTCACTGAACTCTTAAAGCATCCTTTATGGACATCACTGATCAAAATTCAATCTCCACACAATGAACATCTATATCGATGGATAGCATGATACGGTCCACACTGTATTCATGAAGAGGAGATCCATGATCAAGACACAGTCATACATATGATCATAAGAAGATAACTAGAATAGGAATCTTATTTTTACATCACTCTTCACTGTCACACATGTGAAGCTGGACCCCAGCACTGGCATCTTTCTAGTACATTCCAGCTAAGGTGTCTTTTTCAACTGATAAGTGAAGATGACTTGCTGACTGAAGTAGAAGCAATGTTGGACCCACAAACCCAGATGTCATCATCTAGCACATCCAACAGTATCTCCCTATAGATTAACTTTTATGATGTAAAGTATGATGAGACATGACACTGCCTTGGCAAAGATTCTAGGCAGGACCTCCCAAGTACTATTAATAAGCCACTCTATAGAATTGATCATCAAATTTTTTTAAGCTTTCTTAGAAGTTTAGTAGCCTTGTTCTAAGAGTATGCTCTTCTCTTGCCCTTTTCGAAGGATCTTGAGAATCAAAAATTGGAATAAGTGTTTATAAGTGTGTAAATTGTTTGAAGAAGTTAATAGTGAAGCTGTAGCCATTTAGCCCCCACCTACTATCACTAGTTTTCTTGTAAAAAATTTCTATCAAGAGGAAGGGTCTATTGATGTAAAAAGAATGGCTCTCATCTGTGAATTCTCTAGTGGAGTGTTCAGTACTGATGTTCTAAATTGAATTTCTTTTGATAAAAAAATCTATGCTGTAAAGAAATGTCTTGAGAAGTTCATGTTAAAACTTCTCCATCTACTTCATTTTATTGTAAAAACTGATTGTACTAAATTTTTGACCTTTGAAGAAAATGATCATGGTCAGAAAGATGGTCATAATAAACATGTTAGATGGTAGGCTTTCTTTTACTAGTTTAATTTCACAGTGAAACATATTAAGGGTATTGATAACATTATTGCAGATTGGCTCAGCCATAATCTACTTTCTACACTATGCACCAACCTATTCCTAGTTTCAATCTCACTAGAATATATAACCAAGGATTCACTTCCATGAACATTCTAGTTCAAGAACAAATCCTCCATGAAGGGTTACATCTGAGGTATACCTAGATTTCATATGAATCAGGATAAGATCTACAAATGTCTTCAGTAGCAACAATACAAGAAAATCATCATCAAAATACTAGTGCTATCTTCATAGAAAGATAGAATAGTGAATTCCTATTTCAGTAGTTCACTAAACTCCTAAAGCTTCCTTTATGGACATGGCTAATCAAAATTTAGTCTCCACACAATGAACATCTGTATCGATAGATAGCATGATACGGTCCACGCCATATTCATGAAGAGGAGAACCATGATCAAGACACAATCATACATACGATCATAAGAAGATAGCTAGAATGGGAATCTTATTTTGACATCACTCCTCATTGTCATGCATGTGAAGCTGGACCCCAGCACTGGCATTTTTCCAGTACATTCTAGCTAAGGTGTCTTTTCTATTTGATAAGTGAAGATGACCTACTGACTGAAGTAGAAGCAATGTTGGACCCACAAAGCCAGATGTCATCATCTAATGCATCCAACAACATCTCCCTGTAGATTAACTTTTACGCTATAAAGTATGATGGGACATGACACCACCTTGGCAAAGATTCCAAGTAGGACCTCCTAAGTACTATAAATAAACCACTTCTCTATCGAATTGATCATCAAAAAATTTCTAAGCTTTTTTAAAAGTCTAGTAACATTATTTTAAGAGTATGCTCTTCTCTTGGCCTTTTCAAAGGATCCTAAGAATCAAAAATTTGAATAAGTGTTTATAAGTGTGTAAATTGTTTGAAGAAGTTAATAGTGAAGTTGTAGCCATTCGACCCCTACCTACTGTCGTGAGTTTTCTTGTAAAAGATTGCTATCAAGAGGAAACATCTATTAACGTAAAAATAATGACCCATGTTTAGTTACAGCCTTGATGCCTCAATATTGACAATCTATTAAATCCATTAAATGAGATTGTAGCATGGTGCAACTCCATGAGAGTTATCACCATAAATGCTCATTTAGATCTAGTAGGTACTTCCAATTTTTCTTCTAAATTCTTTTGTGGAATTATAAATCACTGGTGGGACTCCATGACCAAAGCTGAATAATTTGAAAAGGTTCACAATTAGCATGATCCTCTAGCTAGTTTATTCCATTTATTAATAAATGAGTTTGCTCCTCCAGTCGTAAATCATGAATTGAAATATAATAAATGGTTTCTAAAAATGGAGCTCTATGATCTAAAATAATTTGATGCTTTTTCCAAGCAGTTCAGGGAATTGGCAGATGAAAGTAAGAGCTCTTCCTCCACAAAGCTCAAGATCAAATTTTTGCATGCTTTATCATATAATCTTATCAATAGAGTCATTGCTTATATTGATCTTAAAGGACTAACCATTGAAGATCTCTCACTCTCTGATGTAATTAATTTTGCCAAGCAATAAGCTATGTGTTTAGTCTCTAACACTAAATCCATTCAAAAGCTCACCAAGCATCAAGCTTCTCAAATAGCTCATGCCTTCCCAAAAATATCCCATTTTGATTATCAGCCATTTATACAGCCCCAGAAGCACCAAAAATAACATCGCAAGCACCTTTCTTTCTAGTGTCGCTCTTTTCCTCACAAACACTCCTATGCTCCTCATCATTTCCTCAAGAAACGTCACACTTTTTATCCTCCATCCAAGCAACCTATTTGCTAGATCTGTCGCAAGTTTGGCCATATTGCTCCTTAGTGCCATTGCAAAAATCCTACAGTCAAAACTATTTTCACTTCCAACGCAACATCGTGGTGGGATATAGTTGATTCTGATGAAGATCTCTACCTACTTACATGATAACATCTAAAAATCAATGGCTCTGATACCATTCTTTTTATGTCAATAGAAGCTTCCTCTTGATAGAAATATTTTACAAAAAAACTTGTGATAATAGGCAGGGGCCAAATGGCTACATCTTCACTATTAACTTCTTCAAACAATTTACACACTTATAAACACTTGTTCAAATTTATGATTCTCAGGATCCTTTGAAAAGGGCAAGAGAAGAGCATACTCTTAAAAAAAGGCTACTAGACTTTTAAGAAAGCTTATAAATTTTTCAATAATCAATTTTATAGAGGAGTGGTTTATTTATAATACTTGGGAGGTCCTGCTTGGAATCTTTGCCAAGGCGGTGTCATGTCCCATCATACTTTACAGTGTAAAAGTTAATTTATAGGGAGATGTTGGATGCGCTATATGATGACGTCTGGCTTTGTAAGTCTAACATTGCTTTCACTTCAGTCAACAGGTCATCTTCACTTATCATCTAAAAAAGACACCTTAGCTGAAATGCACTAGAAAGATGCCAGTGCTGGGGTCTAGCTTTACATGCGTGACAATGAGGAGTGATGTAAAAATAAGATTCCTATTCTAGCTGTCTTCTTATGATCATATGTATGACCATGTCTTGATCATCATTCTCTTCTTCATGAATACAATTTGGACCCTATCGTACTATCCATCGATATAGATATTCATTGTGTGGAGACCAAATTTTGATCAACCATGTCCATAAAGTACACTTTAGGAGTTCAGTGAATTGGTTAAATAGGAATTCACTATTCAATCTTTCTATGAAGATAACACTAGTATTTTGATGATAATTTGCTTGTATCGTTGCTGCTAAAGACATTTGTAGATCTTGTCCTGCTGCATATGAAATCTGGGTATACCTTGGATGCAACCCTTCATGAAGGATTTGTTCTTGAACCAAAATCTTCATGGAAACGAATCCTTGGTTATATATTCTAGTTAGATTTAAACTAAGAATAATTTGGTGAATAAGTGTAGCAGGCAGATTACGACTGAGTCAATCTACAATAATGTTATCAGTATCCTTAATATGTTCTATTGTGAAATTAAACTGGTTAAAGAAAGCCTACCATCTAACATATTTATGTTGACCATCTTTTCGACCATGATCCTTTTCTTTAAAGGTCAAAAATCTAGTACAATCAATTTTTACAATAAAATAAGGTAGATGGGAAAGTTTTAACATGAAATTCTCAAGACATTTCTTTACATAATAGATTTCTTTATTAGAAGAAATTCATTTTAAAACATTAGTACTGAACACTCCACTAGATAATTTATAGATGAATTCTTTATTATCTTATTTACAAACAAGTACTCTTCCCCATGCTATATCAGAGGCATCAGTGTAAACTATCATTTGATCAAATTTTAGGATATACAAATTAGGAAGTGAGACTACTTTAGATTTGATCTTGCAGATGGCAGTTGTGTGTTCTTCCTTCAATTTAAAAGCTTTCTTTTACTGGAGAAGTTCTTGAAGAATAAATCTGTCTTCACCAAAGTTAGAATAGAAACTATTTAAATAATTCAACAATCCCAAAAAGGATTGTAGCTTGAGTTTATCCAGAATGTCTAGAAAATTGATGACCTTATCTTTGATATGCGGCTGGACTTGTAGTTTTTAATCTTGGATTACCATTCTAAGAAAATTGCATTCAATTTTGCATAACTAAATTTTCAATTCTGATAAGATGATTCCTGTATTTTGTGTCAATTCAAAGAAATTGTCAGTAAAAGAATTAATGAATATTAGTATGTCATCTATATATACACACAGAAAGTCAGAAGTGCCTTGGAATAGCTTATCCATGTGGGCTTGGTATAATGCAGGGGCATTCATCAAGCCGAAAGGCATCACTGTCCATTGAAAATGGTTGAAAGGGCAGCTGAATGCTATCTTTTCTCTGTCAGCTTTTTGGACTCTGATATGATAAAAGCTAGATTTGCAATCAAAGTGGGAGAAGTATTTACATAATGCTACTTTCTCCAACAGATAAATTTTATCTGGAATCGGATATGAAAAAGGTTGAGTAATGGCATTCAATGGTCTATAATTGATGACTATTCTTTTCTTTCCTCTCTTTTGCTCAGAATGCTTGTTCACCATGAATGCATAACAACAGTAAGAAAAAGTTTATTTTTAAATAAAACCATTACTTTTAGTTCTTTGATCTAGAGTTCTATATCATTATAATCTTGTGCTAGTATTGGAATTCATTTTCCAATTTTCATATGTTTGCCTTCAATGATTTTGATTTCCATCTCAGGCATGGACTTTAACTAAAATCGCTGAGGGTTATCAGAACAGATAGTGGTTTTGATCTTTTCACCTATAGCTTGTATTTCAGTAGGGATTATTATTTCAAGTATTTGAGTCATGGAGCTAGGAAATTGCTCAGTGGCATATATGAGGCGAGGAATTCTAAGCCTTTCATTTTTTATAGTTACATGATACTCTTTGTGGTAGAACCATAAAGTGAGTATCTGTCTATAAAGGCACTGCATAGTAAAATATCTACAGGCATCCTATCTAGGGCAAGGAAATTAGCATGGAAGATTTTATTTTGTATCCTAAGGGTTTGCTAACGTTTCTATTTATTATAGATGAAACTGTTCCCTTGGACATCTAGGCTCTTATAAGCCATGGTGTCATCCAATGTCTTCCAGTCATGAATGAGCTATGATTTAACATAGGAGAGAGAAGCTCCTGTATCAATCTGGGCATCTACAAGTCTGCCATTGATTTTTAAAGTAATAAACTAGGCAAACTTTCTATTAATCAGATGTGTTAGATAAGCTAGTTGTGGAATTTCTAAGAGAGGAATGCTTGTACATCCCAGTTTTTATCTCCCTAAATCTTGAACAAGTGTTTGTTCAAGGTAGATGTCTTCTTCTTCTTGTTTTATTTTTTTCTTAGAGATTACTGCATTCACTGAGATAATAATCTTGGTCTGAGTAGAAATAACTTTCTACTTCTTCATCCTCTTCTTTCTTTTCTATGGGCGAAAATATATCTCATTGTGGATCTATTTTGGGTGCTGAGATTTCTCTTAGATATTTTATTCTTGTGAACTTGTTCTTGATCCAAAAGGCATTGGGCTTGAAAGAGCTCTTAAATTGCAAAGGAGGATGCTGAGGTCTTTGCAATGTTAGAGGTATACGAGGCATAGAGGGCTATCTCCCTCTGATTGGTCCTTCTCCTCTAGAATATCCTCTGGTCTATGGTCTTGTGTCTCATTTCGATATCTCATGATGATGGCGATACCAAGTACCATGTGCTTCATATGGTAGTTGTGAATTATCATGGTGCCGAGGTCAGTGCTGAGGTCAGTACCAATGCCATTGCATGTTGGTGAGTGGTTGTTTCAAGTCATCAGCTAATGGCTCAAGAGCATCTACATCTTCATTGTCTTTTGAATAATCTTTTAGGAGATCATCTAGAATTGGTTCATAGATGTCATCTTGTAAGTAGAGATCTTCATCAGAATCAACTATATCCCAACATGCTGATGCGTTGGATGTGAAAATAGCTTTGACTGTAGGATTTTTATAATGGCACTAAAGAGCAATATGGCCAGGCTTGCAACAAATGTAGCAAATAGGCTACTTAGATGGAGGATGGGCAGTGTGATGTTTCTTAAGAAAATGATGAAGAGAAGCATAAGAGTGTTTGCAAAGAAAAGAGCTATGCTGAAAAGAAAGGTGCTTGCGATGTTATTTTTGGTGCTTTCAGGGCTGTACAATTGGCTAACAGTCGAAAGGGCTATTTATAGGAAGGCATGAGCTATTTGGGAGGCTTGATGCTTGGTGATATTTTAAATGGATTTAGTCTCAGAGACTAAACACATAGCCTGTTGCTTGGCAAAATTAATTACATCAGAGAGCGAGAGATCTTCAATGGTTAGTCCTTTAAGATCAATATAAGCAATGACTCTATTGATAAGATTATACGGTAAAGCATGTAAAAATTTGATCTTGATCTCTGTGGAGTAAGAGCTCTTACTTTCATATGCCAATTCCCTAAACTGCTTGGCAAAAGCATCAAATTGTTTTAGATAGCTCCATTTTTAGAAGCCATTTCTTAGATTCTAGTTCACAATTTGCGACTGGAGGAGAAAACTCATTTATTAATAAATAGAATAAAGTAGCTAGAGGATTAGGCTGATTGTGAACCTTTTCAAATTGTTCAACTTCGATCATGGAGTCCCACCAGTGATTTACAATTTCCCAAAAAAATTTAGAAGCAAAATTAGATGTACCTGCTGCATCTAAATGAGCATTTATGGTGATAACTCTCATAGAGTTGTGCCATGTTAAAATCTCATTTAATGGATTTAACATATCATCAATATTGAGGTACCAAGGCTGCAACTAAACATGGGTCCATTGCATAAGCGTAGTATTGGGGTATTTTTTGTTAGGTTTGAAATTAGGGCCGAGATTAGCTTTATAGGTTAAGATTTTAACACAAGATTCTACCTGTTGATCCTATTTTGCAAGCTAGTCAAGGCTTTCATCTAAAGCTACTAATTTATAATTAATAAAAGATAATTAGTTTTGTATGTTTGTACAAAGAGTATTGGTATTGTCTTCAAGAATGGTTAGTTTATCTAGACTATGTCGGATGTATAATACATCTCTACAGAGATTATCAAGATTCTCTATCAGATGATAATTGAACATAGACACATATTTTTTGTGTTTGAACTCATTTGAAGTTTTAATATCACCTTGATAAGTAGTAGAAAAATATTGTACTGTACCTACGGGCTACTTATGTGGTGGCCATCTTCCACCTTTATATAGATTAACTTTGTTTTCTGCATAAAATTCTAAGCTATCTTCTCTCAAAAGATTCATCATTATTCAAGGCAACTGGTCTTTAAGATCAAGTCCTTGATTTATTTATTCATCTTCAATAAGAATATGTCATGTTTTTACATCTCTTCGAGAAGAAGAGGTTGATGGTCTGGGAGGAGAAAGAATAGAAGAATTATTTATAGATAGAGATCTATAAAGAATATTAACTATTTTTCCATCAATTTTATGTACTGAGGATTGACATTTCATTTTGGGAAAAACATTTTTCAACCAATCAAGCTTCTAATTAGAAGGTATTTCGAAAGACTCTATATGACCTTTCTGGAGTTAGGCAGTACCATTCAATCTTTTAGCATATGGCAGATTTTCAAGTATCTTTGAGTGGTTTGTATTGGTCATACTATACACAACAAATATATTAATGGAGGCATATTTAAATTCACCAAACATAGTTAAATTAAAAATGGAGGTGAATAATCCCCAACAATCCAAAGAACCTAACTTTACTTCTTTACATCTTTTGTCGCAAACGGCAACAAAGAGATTTGGACAAAACACAAAACAAATAACTTCATCATTTAAATGACCAAGGCTTGATATTTGATAGGCATGCTTGAAGCTTACTTGGCATCTATCACACAAAGCTAAATATATAATAGGTTTAAGATTATTGAGAATCAATGGAGTTATATGAATTCTTATAAGGCCAAAGTGTACAAATTTTACATCTTCATGTGACCTGTTATAATTTATTTTAGGTTCAAGTAATAAAGATAACAAATTTATTTGGAAATTTCACTTAGGCTTATAGCTGAGAGTCAATTCTATATATTCAATTCTAAGCTTTATAAATGACAAATAAGTAAATTTATACACAAACTTAGATTTTAAAAGCTCAGACTTTTTATAGACTTGTGAAGCTTTTATAGCCAGAGGTTTAAAATGGCTATTTTCTTTTTCTAGGTTTTCTTCAGTAACTTTAATAGATAGACAATCAAATAATTGTTTTAGAAACAAGGAGGGAGTTCATATAGTCCTTTTAGCTCAGATTCATTCATGATTTCTACTATGGAAGTTGTTTGAGATTTACCAAATTCTATTGTTAAGAGATTGGGTTATGGTAAGTGAGAAAATTCTAGGAAGAGAAACAAAGATGCAGAGTAAAAAAGGCCTATGACAATTTAATAATAGTTAGGGACTCGATGCAAATACTTTCTCAAAGAATTTTACAAAGCAAATAAATCCAAAATTTGTGACAAGAAATTCTTACAGATGTTACAATAGACTCAATAGTGGCTCTGATACCATTATTTTTTACGTCAATAGATGCTTCCTCTTGATAGCAATATTTTACAAAAAAACTCACGATAGTAGGCAAAGGATGAATGGTTATGGCTTCACTATTCACTTTTTCAAACAATTTACACACTTATAAACACTTGTTCAAATTTTTAATTCTCAAGATCCTTCAAAAAGGGCATGAGAAGAGCATACTCTTAAAACAAGGCTACTAGACTTCTAAGAAAGCTTAGAAAATTTTTGATGATCAATTCTATATAGAAATAGCTTATTTATAGTACTTGGGAGGTCCTACCTAGAATCTTTGCCAAGGTAGTGTCATGTCCCATCATACTTTACAGCATAAAAGTTAATCTATAGGAAAATGCTGTTAGATGCACTAGATGATGATGTTTAGCTTTGAGGGGCCAACATCACTTCCACTTCAATCAGTAGGTCATCTTCACTTATCATCTAAAAAAGACACTTTAGCTGAAATTTACTAGAAAGATACACGTGCTGGGGTCTAGTTTCACATGTGTGACA
This sequence comes from Torreya grandis, assembly GCA_037957365.1. NCBI lineage: Eukaryota > Viridiplantae > Streptophyta > Pinopsida > Cupressales > Taxaceae > Torreya > Torreya grandis. Next base: position 1,980,925 of record JARHVA010003082.1, read on the forward strand.
GTGAGAAGTGATGTAAAAATAAGATTCTCATTATAGTTGTCTTCTTATGATCGTATGTACGACCATGTCTTGATCATGGTTCTCCTCTTCATGAATATGGTGTGGATCATATCATGCTATCCATCAATACAGATGTTCCTTATGTGAAGACTAAATTTTGATCAGCCATGTCTATAAAGGATGCTTTAGGAGTTTAGTGAAATAGGAATTCACTATTCAATCTTTCTATGAAAATAACACCAGTATTTTGATGAGAATTTGCTTGTATCGTTATTGTTGAAGACATTTATAGATCTTGTCTTGTTGCATATGAAATCTAGGTATACCTCAGATGCAACCCTTCATAGAGGATTTGTTCTTCAATTATAATGTTCATGGAAGAAAATCCTTGGTTATATATTGTGGTTAGATTGAAACCAAGAATAGGTTGGTGCATAAGTGTAACAAGTGGATTATGACTGAGTCAATCTACAATAATGTTATTAGTACCTTTAATATGTTCTACTGTGAAATTAAATTAGTTAAAAAAAGCTAGCCATCTAATATATTTACTGCAACCATATTTTCAACCATGATCATTTTCTTTAAAGGTCAAAAATCTAGTACAATCAATTTTTACAATAAAATGAGGTAGATGGAGAAGTTTTAACATAAACTTCTTAAGAAATTTCTTTACAGCATAGATTTATTTATCAAATGAAATCCATTTTAAAATATCAGTACTGACCACTCCACTAGAGAATTCACAAACAAATTATTTATTATCGTATTTACAAACAAGTACTCCTCCCCATGTTAGATCAGAGGCATTAGTGTAAACTATCATTTGATCAGATTTTGGGATATACAAATCAAGTAGTAAGACTACTTTAGATTTGATCTTGTGGATAGCAGCTATATGTTCTTCCTTCTATTTAAAAGCTTTCTTTTTCTAGAGAAGTTTTTGAAGAAGAAATCTGTCTTCACCAGAGTTAGGATAACTATTTAAATAATTCAGCAATCCCAAAAAGGCTTGTAACTTGGGTTTATCCAGAATGTTTGGAAAATTGATGACCTTATCTTTGATATGTGACTAGACTTGTAGTTTTGAATCTTGGATTACCATTCCAAGAAAATTGCATTTAGTTTTGCATAACTAAATTTTTGTTTCTGATAAGACGATTTTTGCATTTTGTGCCAATTCAAATAAACTGGAGAGATGAGTAAAATGGTCAGTAAAAAAATTACTAAATATTAGTATGTCATATATATACACACACAAAAAGTTAGAAGTGCCTTGGAATATCTTGTCCATGTGGGCCTGGTAGAATGAAAGGGCATTCATCAAGCTGAAAGGCATCACTATCCACTGAAAATCACTGAAAGGGTAGTTGAATGCTATCTTTTCTCTATCAAATTCTTTGACTTTGATCTGATAAAAGCTAGATTTGTAGTCAAACTGAGAGAAGTATTTACATGATGATAATTTCTTCAAAAGATAGCTTTTATCTAGAATAAGATATGGGAAAGGCTGAGTAATGGCATTCAATGGTCTGTAATTGATGACCATTCTTTTCTTTCCTCTTTTTTTTTTTCAAAATGCTTGTTCACCATGAATGCATAACAATAGTAAAGAGAAGTTGATTTTTTAATAAAACCATTACTTTCCAGTTTTTTGATCTGGAGTTCCATATCATTATAATCATGTGATGGTATTGGGATTTGTTTCCCAATTTTCATATATTTGCCTTCAATGATTTTGATATCCATCTCAGGCATAGACTTTAACCAAAATTGTTGAGGGTTATCAGAATAGGTAGTGGTTTTGATCTTTTCACCTATAGCTTGTATTTCAGCAGGGATTATTATTTTAGGTATTTGAGTCATGGAGCTAGGAAATTGATCAGTGGTATATATGAGGTGAGGAATTCTAAGCCTTTCATTTTCTATAGTAAACATGATACTCTTTGTGATAGAACCATGAAGTGAGTATCTGTCTATTAAGGCATCACCTAGTAAAATATTTATAGGCATCTTATCTAGAACAAAGAAATCAGCATGGAAGATTTTATCTTATATCCTAAGGGTTTACTGATATTTGTATTTATTACAGATGAAACTGCTCCCTTAGACATCTAGGCTCTTATAAGCCATAGTGTCATCCAATGTTTTCTAGTCATGGATGAGCTGTGATTTAGCAAAGGAAAGAGAAGCTTCTGTATCAATCTGAGCATGTACTAGTCTGCCATTGATTTCTAAAGTTATAAACTGGTTAAACTTTCCATTAATCAACTAAGTTAGATAAATTGGTTATGGAATTTCTAAGGGAGAAATGCTTATACATACCAATTGTTGTCTCCCTAGATCTTGAACAAGAGTTTGTTCAAGGTAGATGTCTTTTGCTTCTTGTTCTGCTTCTTTTTCTTAGAGATTATTCCATTCACCAGAATAGTAATCTTGGTTTGAATAGAAATAACTTTTTACTTCTTCATCCTCTTCTTCTTTTTCTGTGGGCAATAACATATACCACTGTGGCTGTATCTTGGGCGCTGAGATTTCTCTTGGATAATCTATGCTGGTGAACTTGTTCTTGATCTAAGAGGCACTGGGATTGAAAGATCTTTGGAATTGTAAAGGAAGATGCTGAGGTCTTTACAATGTTAGAGGTATATAAGGCATAGAGGGTTGTCTCCCTCTGATTGGTCATTCTCCTCTGGAATATCCTCTGGTCCGTGGTTTGCATCTCATTTTGGTATCTCATGATGATGGAGAAACCAAGTACCATGTGCTTCATATGGTAGCTTTGAATTATCATGTTGCTGAGATTAGTACCAAGGTCGTTGCATATTGGTGAGCGATTGTTCCAAGTCATCAGCTAATGACTCGAGAACATTTGCATCTTCATTGTCTTTTGAATCATCTTCAGAGAGATCATCTAGAATTGGTTCATATATGTCATCCTATAGGTAAAATTTTTCATCAGAATGAACTATATCCCACCACACTACCATGTTGGAAGTTAAAATGACTTTGACTACAAGATTTTTGCAATGGCACTGAGATACAATATGGCTAGGATTGTGATAGATGTAGCAAATAGGATGCTTGGATGGAAGATAGGTAGTGTGACATTTCTTGAGGAAATGATGAGGAGGTATCTCATGATGATGGCAAGACCAAGTACCATGTGCTATAAGCCCAAGCAAAATTTCCTTTTTTAGGTTTTCTTCAGTAACTTTAATATCTGGACAATTAGATAATTGTTTTGGAATAAAATGAGGGAGTTCATATAGTCCTTCTAGCTCAGATTCATTCATGATTTTTAGTGTGAAAGTTGTTTGGAATTTACCAAATTTCGTTGTTAAGAGATTGGGTTATAGTAAGTGAGAAAATTTTGGGAAGAGAAACAAAGATGAAGAGTAAAAAAGGCCTATGACAATTTAATAATGTCTAGGGACTCGATGCAAATACTTTCTCAAAAAAATTTATAAAGTAAAGAAACCCAAAATTTGTGACAATAAATACTTATAGATGTTACAATAGACTCAATAGTGGCTTTGAAAGTCAATCAAGGACTTGATCTTAAAGATTAGTTGCCTTGTATGATGATGAATCTTTCGTGAGAAGATAGTTTAAAATTTTATATAGAAAATAAGGTTAATCTGTATAAAAGTGGAAGATGGCCACCACACAAAGGAATACATAAGCAACTCGTAGGTATAGTTCAATATTTCTTAGTTATCTATCAAGGGGATATTGAGCCTTCAAATGAGTTCAAACACATAAACTATGTGTTGAGGTTCAATTTTCATCTAATAGAGAATATTGATGTTCTCTGTAGAGATGTGATATACATCCGACATAATCTAGATAAACTAACCATTTTTGAAGACAATACCAATACTCTTTGTACAAACATGCAAAAGCAATTGTCTTCTATTGATTCTAAATTAGTAGCTTTAGATGAAAGCCTTGATTGACTTACAAAAAAGGATCAACAGGTAGAATCTTCTATTAAAATCTTAACCTATAAAGCTGATCTCAGTCCCAATTTCAAACCTAACAAAAAATACTCCAATACTATGGCTTCACTATTAACTTCTTCAAACAATTTACACACTTATAAACACTTGTTCAAATTTTTGATTCTCAAGATCCTTTAAAAAAGGTAAGAGAAGAGCATACTCTTAAAACAAGGCTACTAGACTTCTAAGAAAGGTTAGAAATTTTTCAATGATCCATTTTATAGAGTGGCTTATTTATAGTACTTGGGAGGTCCTGCCTGAAATCTTTGCCAAGGCGGTGTCATGTCCCATCATACTTTACAACATAAAATTTAATCTACAAGGAGATGTTGGATGCGCTAAATTATGACATCTGGCTTTGTGGTTCTAATATTACTTCTTCTTCAGTCAGTAGGTCATCTTCACTTATCAGCTAAAAAAGACACCTTAGCTGGAATGTACTAGAAAAATGCCAGTGATGGGATCTAACTTCACATGCATGACAACAAGGAGTGATGTAAAAATAATATTCCCATTGTAGCTATCTTTTTATGATCATATGTACGATCATGTCTTGATCATGGTTCTCCTCTTCATGAATATGGTGTGGACCATATCATGCTATCCATTGATACAGATGTTCATTGTGTGGAGACCAAATTTTGATCAACCATATCCATAAAGGACGCTTTAGGAGTTCAGTGAACTAGTGAAATAATAATTCACTATTCAATCTTTCTATGAAAATAACACTAGTATTTTAATGATGATTTGCTTGTATCATTACTACTGAAGATATTTGTAGATCTTGTCCTATTGCGTATGAAATTTAGGTATACCTCAAATGCAACCCTTCACAGAGGATTTATTCTTGAACCAGAATGTTCATAGAAGTGAATCCTTGGTTATATATTCTAGTTAGATTGAAACTAGGAATAGGTTGGTGCATAAGTGTAGTAGGCAGATTACCACTGAGCCAATCACGACCATCTTTCTGACCATGATCATTTTCTTTGATATGTGGTTGGACCTACAATTTTGAATCTTGGATTACCATTCCAAAAAAATTACATTCAGTTTTGCATAACTAAGTTTTTGTTTCTTATAAAATGATTCTTGTATTTTGTGCCGATTCAAAGAAACTGGAGAGATGAATAAAATGTTAAGTAAGAGAATTATTCAATATTAGTATGTCATCTATATACACACACAAAAAGTCAAAAGTGCCTTGGAATATCTTGTCCATGTGGGCCTGGCAGAATGTAGGGGCATTCATCAAGCTGAAAGGCATCATTGTCCACTGAAAATGGCTGAAAGGGAAGGTGAATGCTATCTTTTCTCTATCAGCTTTTTTGATTTTGATATGATAAAAGTCAGATTTGTAGTCAAACTAGGAGAAGTATTTACATGATGCTACTTTCTCTAATAGATAGCTTTTATCTAGAATCAGATATGGAAAAGGCTGAGTAATGGCATTCAATGGTCTGTAACTGATGACCATTATTTTTTTCCTCTCTTTTTCTTAGAATGCTTGTTCACCATGAATGCATAACAATAGTAAAGAGAAGTTGATTTTTCAATAAAACCATTACATTCTAGTTCTTTGATCTCGAGTTCCATATCGTTATAATCTTGTGCTGGTATTGAGATTCGTTTCCCAATTTTCATATATTTGTCTTCAATGATTTTGATATCCATCTCAGGCATAAAATTTAACCAAAACTACCGAGGGTTATCCGAATAGATAGTGGTTTTGATCTTTTCACCTATAGCTTGTATTTCAGTAGGGATTATTATTTTAGGTATTTAAGTCATGGAGCTAGGAAATTGCTCAGTGGCATATATGAGGTGAGGAATTCTAAGCCTTTCATTTTCTCTAGTAAACATGATACTCTTTGTAGTAGAACCATAAGGTGAGTATCTATCTATAAAGACACCTCCTAGTAAAATATCTACAGGCATCTTATTTAGACCTCGGCACCATGATAATTCATAGATACCATATGAAGCACATGGACTTGGTCTCACCATCATCATGAGATACTAAAATGAGACACAAGACCATGGACCAGAGGATATTTCAGAGGAGAAGGACCAACTAGAGGGAGACAAACCTCAATGCCTTGTATACCTCCAACATTGCAAAGACCTCAGCATCTTCCTTTGCAATTTCAGAGCTCTTTCAAGCCTAGTGCCTCTTGGATAAAGAACAAGTTCACTAGCATAGATTCTCTAAGAGAAATCTCTGCACCCAAAATAGGGCCACAGTGGGATATATTGTTGCCCACAGAAAAAGAAGAAGAGGATGAAGAAGTAGAAAGTTCTTTCTACTTAGACCAAGATTTTTGTCCTGGTGAATGCAGTAATCTCCAAGAAAAAGAAGCATAACAAGAAGAAAAAGACATCTACCTTAAACAAACTCTTGTTCAAGATTTAGGGAGAAAAATTGGTATGTACAAGCATTTCTCCCTTAGAAATTCCACAACTAACTTATCTAACATAGCTGATTAATAGAAAGTTTGCCCAATTTATTACTTTAAAAATCAATGGCAGACTAGTAGATGCCCAGATTGATATAAGAGCTTCTCTCTCCTTTGCTAAATCATAGCTCATCCATGATTGGAAGACATTGGATGACACCATGGCTTACAAGAGCCTAGATGTCTAGGAAAATAGTTTAATCTATAATAAATACAAAAATCAGTAAACACTTAGGATATAAGATAAAATCTTCCAAGCTGATTTCTTTGCCCTAAATAGGATGTATAACACATCTCTATAGAGAACATCAAGATTCTCTGTCAAATGAGAATTGAAACTAGACACATGGCTTCTGTGTTTGAACTCATTTGAAAGTTTAATATCACCTTGATAAGCAATAGAAAAATATTATATTGTACCTACGGGCTTCTTATGAATTCTTTTGTGTGGTGGCCATCTTCCACCTTTATACAGACTAACTTTATTTTTTGTATAAAATTCTAAGCTATCTTTTCTTAGAAGATTCATCATTGTATAAGGCAACAAGTGTTTAATATCAAGTCCTTGATTTATTTCTTCATCTTCAATAAGGATATGTCATGTTTTTACAGCTCTTCGAGAAGAAGAGGTTAATGGTCTAGAAGGAGAAATAATAGAAGAATTATTTATAGACAAAGATCTAGGAAGAATATTAAGTGTTCTTCCATCACTTTTATGTACTAAGGCTTGACCTTTCATTTTGGAGAAACATTTTTCAACCAATCAAGCTTCCAATTAGAAGGTATTTTGACAGACTCTATATGACCTTTCTGGAGTTGGACAGTACCACTCAATCTTCTGACATATGACATATTTTTAAGGATCTTTGAGTGGTTTGTATTGGTCATACTATACACAATAGAGATAATAATGGAGACATATTTAAATTCACCAAACATATCTACACCAAAAAGGGAGGTGAATAATCTCCAACAATCTAAAGAACCAAACTTTACTTCTTTACATCCTTTGTCGCAGACAGCAACAGAGAGATTTGGACAAAACTCAAAACAAATGACTTCATCATTTAAACGACCAAGGCTTGATATTTGACAGGCATGATTAAAGCTTACTTGACGTCTATCACACAAAGCTAAATATATAACAGGTTTAATATTGCCAAGAATCAATGGAGTTATATGGACTTTTATAAGGCCAAAGTGTACAAATTTTACATCTTCATGTGACCTGATATAATTGATTTTAAGTTCAGGCAATAAAGATAATAAATTTGTTTAGAAATTTCACTTGGGCTTACAACTGAGATTCAATTTTACAAATTTGATTCTAGGCTTTACAAAAGATAGATAGGTAGATTTATACACAAACTTAAATTTTAAAAGCTTAGACTTATTATAGACTTGTGAAGCTTTTATAGCTGGAGGTTAAAAAAGGCTATTACATTATTTTTACGTCAATAGACACTTCTTCCTAATAGCAATATTTTACAAGAAAACTTGCGACAGTAGGTAGAGGCCAAATGGCTATGGCTTCACTATTCACTTCTTCAAACAATTTACACACTTATAAACACTTGTTCGAATTTTGATTATCCATGTCCATAAAGGGTGCTTTAGGAGTTTAATGAACTGGTAAAATAGGAATTCACTATTCAATATTTTTATGAAGATAACACTAGTATTTTGATGATGATTTACTTATATCATTGATGCTAAAGACATTTATAGATCTTGTCCTACTGCGTATGAAATCTAGGTATACCTTGGATGCAACCCTTCACGGAGGATTTGTTCTTAAACCAAAATGTTGATGAAAGTGAATCCTTGGTCATATTTTTGATTAGATTGAAATCAGAAATAGGTTGGTGCATAAGTGTAGTAGGTAGATTACAACTGAGCCAATCTGTAATAATATTATCAGTACCCTTAATATGTTCTACTATGAAATTAAATTGGTTAAAAAAAGCCTGCCATCTAACATATTTATCGTGACCATCTTTTTGACCATGATCATTTTCTTTAAAGGTCAGAAATATAGTAAAATTAGTTTTTACAATAAAATGAGGGAGATGGAGAAGTTTTAACATGAACTTCTCAAGACATTTCTTTATAGCATATATTTCTTTATCAAAAGAAATCCATTTTAAAACATCAGTACTAAACACTCCACTACAAAATTCACAGATGAATTCTTTATTATCATATTTACAAACAAGTACTCCTCATGCTATATTAGAGGCATTAGTGTAAACTATCATTTGATCAGATTTTGAGATATACAAATCAGGAAATAAGACTACTTTAGATTTAATCTTGCGGATGGCAGTTGTATGTTCTTCCTTCCATTTAAAAGATTTCTTTTTTTGTAGAATTTTTTGAAGAAGAAATCTGTCTTCACCAGAGTTAGGATAAAAACTATTTAAATAATTTAGCAATCTTAAGAAGGCTTGTAGCTTCGGTTTATTCAGAATGTCTAAAAAACTGATGACCTTATCTTTGATATGCGGTTGGACTTGCAGTTTTGAATCTTAGATTACCATTCCAAGAAAATTGAATTCAATTTTTTATAACTAAATTTTTGTTTCTGATAAGATGATTCCTGCAATTTGTGCCAATTCAAAGAAACTAGAGAGATGAGTAAAATGGTCAGTAAGAGAATTATTAAATATTAGTATGTCATCTATATACACACATAAAAAGTTAGAAGTGACTTGGAATATCTTGTCCATGTGGGCCTGGTAAAATGTAGGGGCATTCATCAAGCTGAAAGGCATCACTGTCCACTGAAAATGGCCGAAAGGGTAGTTGAATGCTATCTTTTCTCCATCAAATTCTTTGACTCTGATCTGATAAAAGCTGAATTTGTAGTCAAACTTGGAGAAGTATTTATATGATGCTACTTTCTCTAATAGATAGCTTTTATCTAGAATCAAATATGGGAAACACTGAGTAATGGCATTCAATGGTTTGTAATTGATGACCATTCTTTTCTCTCATCTCTTTTACTTAGAATGCTTGTTCACCATGAATGCATAACAACAGTAAGGAGAAGTTGATTTTTCAATAAAACCATTACTTTCTAGTTCTTTGATCTAGAGTTCCATATCGTTATAATCTTGTGCTGGTATTGCGATTCATTTTCTAATTTTCATATGTTTGTCTTCAATAATTTTGATATCCATCTAAGGTATCGACTTTAACCAAAACTACTGAAAGTTTTTAGAATAGATAGTGGTTTTGATATTTTCACCTATAGCTTGTATTTTAGTGGGGATTATTATTTCAAGTATTTGAGTCATGGAGCTAGAAAATTGCTCAGTGGCATATATGAGACGAGGAATTCTAAGCCTTTCATTTTCTATAGTAAACATGATACTCTTTTTGGTAGAACCATAAGGTGAGTATCTATTTATAAAGGCACCACCTAGTAAAATATCTACATGCATTTTATCTAGGGCAAATAAATCAACATGGAATATTTTATCTTGTATCTTAAGGGTTTGTTGATATTTATATTTATTATAGATGAAACTATTCTCTTGGACATCTAGGCTCTTGTAAGCCATGGTGTCATCCAATGTCTTCTAGTCATGGATGAGATGTGATTTAGTAAAGGAGAGAGAAGCTCTTACATCAATCTAGGCATGTACTAGTCTACCATTGATTTTTAAAGTAATAAACTGGGCAAACTTACCATTAATCTGCTATGTTAAATAAGTTGGTTGTGAAATTTCTAAGAAATACTTGTACATACCAATTTTTGTCTCTCTGGATCTTGAACAAGAGTTTGTTTAAGGTAGATGTCTTTTGCTTCTTGTTATTGGAGATTACTGCATTCATCAAGACAATAATCTTGGTCTGAGTAGAAAGAAATTTCTACTTCTTCATCCTCTTCTTCCTTTTCTGTGGGCAACAATATATCCCACTGTGGCTCTATCTTAGGTGCTGGGATTTCTCTTGGAGAATCTATGCTGATGAACTTGTTTTTGATCCAAGAGGTACTGGGCTTGAAAGATCTTTGAAATTATAAAGGAGAATGCTGAGGTCTTTGCAATGTTGGAGGTATACGAGACATAGAGGGCTATCTCCCTCTAGTTGGTCTTTCTCCCTCTAGTTGGTCTTTCTCCTCTATAATATCTTCTAGTCCATGGTCTTGTGTCTCATTTTGGTATCTCATGATGATGGTGAGACCAAGTACCATGTGCTTCATATGGTCACTATGAATTATCATGGTGTCAAGGTCGGTACCAAGGTCGTTGCATGCTGGTGAGTGGTTGTTCCAAGTCATCAGCTAATGAATCGAGAGAATTTGTATCTTTGTTGTCTTCTGAATCATCTTCAAGGAGATCATCTAGACTTGGTTCATATATGTCATCTTGGAGGTAGAGATTTTCATTAGAATCAACTATATCCTACCATGCTACTGCATTGGAAGTGAAAACAACTTTGATTGCAATATTTTTTGCAATGGCACTGAGGAGAAATATGGCCAAGCTTGCGATAGATGTAGCAAATATGTTGCTTGGATGGAGGATGGGCAGTGTGACATTTCTTGAGGAAATAATGAGGAGGAGCATAGGAGTGTTTAAGAGGAAAAGAGTGATGCTAGAAAGAAAGGTGCTTACAACATTATTTTTGGTGCTTTCGAGGTTGTACAAATGGTTGACAGCTAAAAGGAGCTATTTCTGGGAAGGTAGGAGCTATTTGGGAGGTTTGATGCTTGGTGAGCTTTTCAATAGATTTAGTCTCAGAGACTAAACACAGCCTATTTCTTGGCAAAATCAATTACATCAGAGAGCGGGAGATCTTCAATGGTTAATCCTTTAAGATCAATATAAGAAATGACTCTATTAATAAGATTATATGGTAAACCATGCAAAATTTTGATCTTGATCTCTATGGAGGAAGAGCTCTTACTTTCATATGCCAATTTCTTGAACTGCTTGGAAAAAGCATCAAATTATTTTAGATCACAAAGCTCTATTTTTAGAAGCCATTTCTTAGATTTCAGTTCACAATTTGTGACTGGAGGAGCAAACTCATTTATTAATAAATGAAATAAAGTAGCTAAATGATCAGGGTGATTGTGAACCTTTTCAAATTGTTTAGCTTTAATCATGGAGTCCCACCAGTGATTTATAATTCTTCAAAATAATTTAGAAGTAAAATTGGATGTACCTACTGGATCTAAATGAGCATTTATGGTGATAACTCTCATAGAATTACACCATACTAAAATCTCATTTAATAGATTTAACAGATCTTCAATATTGAGGTACCAAGGCTGCAACTGAACATGGGCCCATTTCATAAGCATAGTATTGGGGCATTTTTTGTTAGGTTTGAAATTGGGGCCGAGATCAACTTTATAGGTTAAGATTTTAACAAAAGATTTTGCCTATTGATCCTATTTTGCAAGTCAGTCAAGGCTTTCATCTAAAGCTACTAATTTATAATTAATAGAAGACAATTAGTATTGCATGTTTGTACAGAGAGTATTGGTATTGTCTTCAAGAATGGTTAGTTTATCTAGACTATGTCAGATGTATAATACATCTCTGTAGAGATCATCAAGATTCTCTATCAGATGAAAATTGAACCTAGACACATAGTTTTTGTGTTTGAACTCATTTGAAGGTTCAATATCACCTTGATAAGTAGCAAAAAAATATTGTACTATACCTATAGGCTACTTATGGATTCTTTTGTGTGTTTTCCATCTTCCACCTTTATACAGATTAACTTTATTTTTTGTATAAAATTCTAAGTTATCTTCTCTCAAAAGATTCATCATTCTACAAGTCAACTGGTCTTTAAGATCAAGTCCTTGATTGATTTCTTCATCTTCAATAAGAATATGTCCTATTTTTACAGCTCTTCGAGAAGAAGAGGTTGATGGTCTAGAAGGAGAAAGAATAGAAGAATTATTTACAGACAAAGATCTAGGAAGAATATTAACTATTCTTCCATCACTTTTATGTACTAAGGCTTGACCTTTCATTTTGGGGGAAACATTTTTCAACCAATCAAGCTTCCAATCAGAAGGTATTTTGATAGACTTTATATGACCTTTCTGGAGTTAGACAGTACCACTCAATCTTTTGGCATATGGCAGATTTTCAAGGATCTTTGGGTGGTTTTTATTGGTCATATTATACACAGTAGAGATATTAATGGAGGCATATTTAAATTCACCAAACATATTTACACCAAAAAGGGAGGTGAATAATTCCCAACAATCCAAAGAACCAAACTTTACTTCTTTACATCCTTTGTCATAGACGGCAATAGAGAGATTTGGACATAACTCAAAACAAATAACTTCATCATTTAAATGACCAAGGATTGATATTTGATAAGCATGATTAAAGCTTACTTGGCATCTATCACACAGATAAATATATAACAAGTTTAATATTTTTGGGAATTAATGGAGTTATATGGACTCTTATAAGGCCAAAGTGTACAAATTTTACATCTTCATTTAGATCTAATAGGTACTTCTAATTTTGCTTCTAAATTCTTTTAGGGAATTGTAAATCAATGGTGGGACTCCATGACCAAAATTGAACAATTTGAAAAGGTTCACAATCAGCCTAATCCTCTAGCTAATTTATTTCATTTATTAATAAATGAGTTTGTTCCTCCAGTCACAAATCATGAACTAGAATCTAAGAAATGGCTTCTAAAAATAGAGCACTATGATATAAAACAATTTGATGCTTTTGCCAAGTAGTTCAGGGAATTGGCATATGAAAATAAGAGCTCTTCCTCTGTAGAGATCAAAATCAAAATTTTTCATGCTTTATCATATAATCTTATCGATAGAGTCATTGTTTATATTGATCTTAAAGGACTAACTATTGAAGATCTCTCGCTCTTTGATGTAATTGATTTTGCCAATCAATAGGCTATGTGTTTAGTCTTTGAGACTAAATCTATTCAAAAGCTCACCAAGCATCAAGCCTCCCAAATAGCCACTGCCTTCTTAGAAATAACCCCTTTCAACTGTTGGCCATTTTTACAGCCTCAAAAGCACCAAAATAAGCGTCTACAAGCACCTTTCTTTCCAACATCACTCTTTTCCTTGCAAACACTCCTATGCTCCTCCTCATCATTTCCTCAAAAAACATCACACTGCCCGTCCTCCATCCAAGCAGCCTATTTGCTACATCTATCACAAGCCTAGCCATATTGCTCCTCAGTGCCATTGTAAAAATCCTGTAGTCAAAGCTATTTTCACTTTCAATGCAATAACATGGTGGGATATAGTTGATTTTGATGAAGATCTCTACATACAGGATGACATCTACAAACCAATTATAGATGATCTCCTCGAAGATGATTTAGAAGATAACGAAGATGCAAATGCTCTCAAGTCATTAGCTGATGACTTGGAACAACCACTCACTAACATGCAACGACCTTGGTACTGACCTCGGCACCATGATAATTCACAACTACAATATGAAGCACATGGTACTTGGTCTCGCCATCATCATGAGATATCAGAATGAGACAAAAAACCACAAACCAGAGGAGATTCTAAAGGAAAAGGACCAACCAAAGGGAGATATCCCTCTCTGCCTCATATACCTCTAACATTGCAAAGACTTAAGCATCTTCCTTTGCAATTCTAGAGCTCTTTCAAGCCCAGTGCCTCTTGGATCAAGAACAAGTTCACCAGCATAGATTCTCCATGATAAATCCTAGCATCCAAGATAGAGCCATAGTGGGATATATTGTTGCCCATAGAAAAAGAAGAAGAGGATGAAGAAGTAGAAAGTTATTTCTACTTAGACCAAGATTATTGTCTTGTTGAATGCAATAATCTCCAAGAATAAGAAGCAAAAGACATCTACTTTGAACAAACTCTTGTTTAAAATTCAGGGAGACAAAAACTGGTATGTACAAGCATTGCTCCCTTATAAATTTTACAACCAACTTACTAACATAGCTAATTAATAGAAATTTTGCCCAATTTATTACTTTAAAAATCAATGGCAGACTAGTAAATACTCAGATTGATATAGGAGCTTCTCTCTTTTTTACTAAATCACAACTCATCCATGACTGGAAGACATTAGATGACACCATGGCTTACAAGAGCCTAGATGTCCAAGGGAACAATTTCATCTGTAATAAATAAAAACATCAACAAACCCTTAGGATACAAGATAAAATCTTTTATGTTGATTTATTTGCCCTAGATAGGATGCCTATAGATATTTTACTAGGTGGTGCTTTTATAGGCAAATACTCACCTTATGGTTCTACCACAAAGAGTATCATGTTTACTATAGAAAATTAAAGGCTTCGAATTCCTTGCCTCATATATGCCACTGAGCAATTTCCTAGCTCCATGACTCAAGTACCTGAAATAATAATCCCTATTGAAATACAAGCTATAGGTGAAAAGATCAAAACTGTTATCTGTTCTGATAATCCTCAACAGTTTTGGTTAAAATCTATGCCTAAGATGGATATCAAAATCATTGAAGGCAAACATATGAAAATTGGTAAATGAATCCCAATACTAGCACAAAATTATAATGATATGAAACTCCAGATCAAAGAACTGAAAAGTAATAGTTTTATTGAAAAATCAAATTTTCCTTACTATTGTTGTGCATTCATGGTGAACAAGCATTCTGAGCAAAAGAGAGGAAAGAAAAGAATGGTCATCAATTATAGACCATTGAATGCCATTACTCAGTGTTTTCCATATCCGATTCTAGATAAAAGCTATCTATTATAAAAAGTAGCATCATGTAAATACTTCTCTTAGTTTGACTACAAATCCAGTGTTTATCAGATTAGAGTCAAAGAAGTCGACAGAGAAAAGACAACATTCAACTACCCTTTCGGCCATTTTTAGTGGACAGTGATGCCTTTCGACTTGATGAATGCCCCTGCATTTTACCAAGCCCACATGGACAAGATATTCTAAGGCACCTCTAACTTTCTATGTGTGTATATAGATGACATACTAATATTAAGTAATTCTCTTACTGACTAATTTAATCATCTCTCCAGTTTCTTTGAATTGGCACAAAATGTAAGAATCGTCTTATCAGAAACAAAAATTTAGTTATGCAAAATTGAATGCAATTTTCTTGGAATGGTAAACCAAGTTTCAAAAATGCAAGTCCAGCTGCATATCAAAGATAAAGTCATCAGTTTTCTAGACATTCTGGATAAACCCAAGCTACAAGCCTTTTTGGGATTGCTAAATTATTTAAATAGTTTTTATCCTAACTTTGATGAAGATAAATTTCTTCTTCAAGAACTTCTCAAGAAAAAGAAAGCTTTTAAATGGAAGGAAGAATATATAGCTACCATCTACCAGATCAAATCTATAGTAGTCTTACTTTCTGATTTGTATATCCTAAAATTTGATCAAATGATAGTTTACACTGATGCCTCTGATATAGCATGGGGAGGAGTATTTGTTTGTAAATACGATAATAAAGAATTCGTATGTGAATTCTCTAGTGGAGTGTTCAGTACTAATGTTCTAAAATGGTTTTTATTTATAAAGAAATCTATGCTATAAAGAAATGTCTTGAGAAGTTCATGTTAAAACTTCTCCATCAACCTCATTTTATTGTAAAAATTGATTGTACTAGATTTTTGACCTTGACCTTTAAAGAAAAGGATCATGGTCGAAAATATGCTTGCGATAAATATGTTAGATGGTAGGCTTTTTTTAACCAGTTTAATTTCACAATAGAACATATTAAGGGTACTGATAACATTATTATAGATTAGCTCAACTGTAATCCACCTACTACACTTATGCACCAACCTATTCCTGGTTTCAATCTAACCAGAATATATAACCATGGATTCGCTTTCATGAACATTCTTGTTCAAGAACAAATCCTTCGTGAAGGGTTGCATATGAGGTATACCCAAATTTCATACACAGGAGGACAAGATCTACAAATGTCTTCAACAACAATGCTACAAGCAAATTGTTATCAAAATATTGGTGTTATCTTCATATAAAGATTGAATAGTGAATTCTTATTTCACCAATTCACTGAACTCCTAAAGCATCCTTTATGGACATGGCTGATCAAAATTTGGTCTCCACACAATGAACATCTTTATCGATGGATAGCACAATATGGTCCACACCATATTCATGAAGAGGAGAACCATGATCAAGATACGGTCGTACATACGATCATAAGAAGACAACTAGAATGAGAATCTTATTTTAACATCACTCCTCATTATCATGCATGTGAAGCTAGACCCCAGCACTAGCATCTTTCCAGTACATTACAGCTAAGGTGTATTTTTTAGTTGATAAGTGAAGATGACCTGCTGACTGAAGCGAAAGCAATGTTGGACCCACAAAGCTAGACGTCATCATCTAGCACATCCAACAGCATCTCCCTGTAGATTAACTTTTATGCTGTAAAGTATGATGGGACATGACACTGCCTTGACAAAGATTCTAGGTAGGACCTCTTAAGTACTATAAATAAGCCACTCCTCTATAGAATTGATCATCAAAAAATTTCTAAGCTTTCTTAGAAGTCTAGTAGACTTGTTTTAAGAGTATGCTCTTCTCTTACCCTTTTCGAAGGATCTTGAGAATCAAAAATTCGAACAAGTGTTTATAAGTGTGTAAATTATTTTAAAAAGTTAATAGTGAAGACTTAGCCATTCAGCCCCTGCCTATTATCGTGGGTTTTTTAATCTCTGTGGAGGTAGAGCTCTTACTTTCATATGCCAATTCCATGAACTGCTTGGCAAAAGCATCAAATTGTTTTAGATCACAAAACTCTATTTTTAGAAGCCATTTCTTAGATTCCAGTTCATAATTTGTGACTGGAAGAGCAAACTCATTTATTAATAAATGGAATAAAGTAGCTAGAAGATCAAGGTGATTGTGAACCTTTTAAAATTGTTCAGCTTCGGTCATGGAGTCCCACCAGTGATTTACAATTCTCTAAAAAAATTTAGAAATAAAATTGGAAGTACCTATTGGATCTAAATGAGCATTAATGGTGATAAGTCTCATAGAATTACACCATGTTAAAATCTTATTTAATAGATTTAATAGATCATTTTTTCCTTACAAACACTCATATGCTCATCCTAATCCTTTCTTCAAGAAATGTCACATTGCCCATCCTCCATTCAAGCAGCCTATTTGCTACATCTATCATAAGCCTGGCCATATTTCTCCTCAGTGCCATTGCCAAAATCTTGCAGTCAAAGTTGTTTTCACTTCCAACATAGTAGTGTGGTGAGATATAGTTGATTATGATTAAGATCTCTACCTACAAGATGAAATCTATGAACCAATTCTAGATGGTCTCCTCGAAGATGATTCAGAAGACAACAAAGATGCAGATGCTCTCAAGTCATTAGCTGATGACTTGGAACAATTGCTCACCAACATGAAATGACTTTGGTACCAACCTTGGCACCATGATAATTCACTGCTACCATATGAAGCACATGGTACTTGGTCTCGCCATCATCATGAGATACCGTAATGAGACACAAGATCACAGACTAGAGGATATTCTAGAGGAGAAGGACCAACCAGAGGGAGACAACCCTCTATGCCACGTATACCTCCAACATTACAAAGAACTTAGCATCTTTCTTTGCAATTTTAGAGCTCTTTCAAGCTGAGTACCTCTTGGATCAAGAACAACTTTACTAGCACAAATTTTCTGAGAGAAATACCAGCACCAAAGATAGAGCCACAGTGGGATATATTGATACCTGTAGAAAAAGAAGAAGAGGATGAAGAACTAGAAAGTTCCTTCTACTCTGACCAAGATTATTACCCTAGTGAATGCAGTAATTTCTAAAAATAAGAAGCAGAAGACATCTACCTTGAAAAACCTCTTGTTCAAGACCCAGGGAGACAAAAACTGGTATGTACAAGTATTCTTCTTTTAGAAATTCCACAACCAGCTTATCTGACACAACTGATTAATAGAAAGTTTGCCTAGTTTATTACTTTAGAAATCAATGGTAGACTAGTAGATGCTCAGATTGATACAAAAGCTTCTCTCTCCTTTGCTAAATCATAGCTCATCCATGATTGAAAGACATTGGATAACACCATGGCTTATAAGAGCCTAGATGTCTAAGAAAATAGTTATATCTGTAATAAATACAAACATCATCAAACCCTTAGGATATATGATAAAATCTTCCATGCTAATTTCTTTGCTTTAGATAGGATGCTTGTAGATATTTTGCTAGGTAGTACCTTTATAGACAGATACTCACCTTATGATTCTACCACAAAGAGTATTATGTTTACCATAGAAAATGAAAGGCTTAGAATTCCTCACCTCACTTATGCCACTAAACAATTTATGAGTTCAATGACTCAAATACTTAAAATAATAATCCCTACTGAAATACAAGCCATATGTGAAAAGATTAAAACCACTATCTATTTTGACAACTGTCAGCAGTTTTGGCAAAAATCTATGCTTGAGATGGATATCAAAATCATCGAAAGCAAGCATATAAAAATTGGGAAAAAGATGCTAATACCAGCATAGGCTTATAACGATATGGAACTCCAGATCAAATAATTAGAAAGTAATGGTTTTATTGAAAAATCAACTTCTCCATGGTATTGTTATGCATTCATGGTTAACAAACATTATGAGCAAAATAGAGGAAAGAAAAGGATGCTCATTAATTATAGGCCATTAAATGCCATTACCCAACCTTTTCCATATCCAATCCCGAATAAAAGCTATCTATTGGAGAAGGTAGCAACATGTAAATACTTCTCCCAATTTGAATGTAAATCCAGCTTTTATCAGACTAGAGTCAAAGAAGCTAATAGAGAAAAGACAACATTTAGCTGTCCGTTTAGCCATTTTCAGTGGATAGTAATGCCTTTTAGCTTGATGAATGCCTCTGTATTCTACCAAGCCCATATGGATAAAATATTTCAAGGCACGACTAATTTTTTTTGTGTGTATATAGATGACATACTAATATTCAATAATTCTCTTACTGACCATTTTACTCATCTCTCTAGATTCTTTAAATTGGCACAAAATGCAGGAATAGTCTTGTCAAAAACAAAAATTTAATTATGCAAAATTGAATGCAATTTTCTTGGAATGGTGATCCAAGATTTAAAACTGTAAGTTCAACCATATATCAAAGATAAAGTCATCAAGTTTCTAGATATCCTGGCTAAATCCAAGCTTCAATCTTTTTGGATTATTGAATTATTTAAATAGTTTTTATCCTAACTTTGGTGAAGATAGGTTTCTACTTCAAGAACTTCTCCAAAAAAAGAAATCTTTTAAATGGAAGGAAGAACATACAACTACTATCCGTAAAATCAAATCCAAAGTAGTCTTACTTCCTGATTTACATATCCCAAAATCTAATCAAATGAAAGTTTATATTGATGCCTCTGATACTACATGGGGAGGAGTACTTGTTTGTGTACATAATAATAAAAAATTCCTCTGTGAATTCTCTAGTGGGGTATTCAATACTGATGTTCTTAAATGGACCTCTTTTGATAAAGAAATTTATGATGTTAAAAAGTGCTTAGAGAAGTTTATGTTAAAACTTTTGCATTTGCCACATTTTATTGTAAAAATTGATTACACTAGATTTTTGACCTTCAGAGAAAAAGATCATGGTCAGAAAGATGGTCGCAATAAATATGTTAGATGGCAAGCCTTTTTTAACCAGTTTAATTTCTCTATAGAACATATGAAAGGTACTGACAACACTACAACTGATTGGCTCAGCAGAAATCCTCCTGTTACTCTCATGCATCAACCCAGTCCTAGTTTCAACTTGACCAGAATTTACAATCAAGGATTTGCTTCTTTGAATATTCTTATTCAAGAACAAATTCTCCAAAAAGGGTTGCATCCAAGATACACCAAGATTTCATATGCTTTTGGGTAGGATCTACAAATGTTTTCAACAACAACCATTCAAGCAAATTGTCATCAAAACACTGGTGTTATAATAATCAAAAGATTAAATAGTGATTTTTTTACCACTAGTTCATTGAAATCTTAAAGCATCTTTTATGGACATGGATGATAAAGATCAGATCTCCACATAATGAACACCTATACAAATGGATGGCAAGATACGATCCTCACTATATACATGAAGAAGAAGACCATGAACAAGACATAGTCATACATACCATCATCAAAAGACAACTGGAATGTGAATCTTACTTCTACATCACTCCTTATTGTCATGCTTTTGAAGTTGGACCCCAGCACTGGCATCTTTCTAATACATTCCATCTAAGGTGTCTTTTCCAGTCGATAAGTGAAGATGACCTACTGACTGAAGTGGAAGCAATCTTGGACCCACCAAGCCAAACGTCCTCATCTAGCACATTTAATAGCATCTTCCTATAGATTAACTTTTATGCTATAAATTATGATACAAAATGACACCGCCTTGGTCTAGATTCTAGGCAGGACCTCCTAAAATTGTATAAATAAGCCTCTCTACCATAGAGTTTTCATCAAAAAAAATTTAAGCTTTCGTAGAAGTCTAGTAGCCTTGTTTTAAGAGTATGCTCTTTTCTTTCCCTTTTTGAAATATCTTGAGAATCAAAAATTTGAACAAGTGTTTATAAGTGTGTAAATTGTTTAAAGAAGTTAATAGTGAAGCTGTATCCATTTGGCCCCTACCTGCTGTCGTGGGTATTCTTGTAAAAGATTACTATCAGGAGGAAGCATCTATTGACACAAAAAAAATGGTGGGATATAGTTGATTCTAATGAATATCTCTACTTACATAATGACATCTATGAACTAATTCTATATGATCTCCCTGAAGACGATTCAGAAGACAACGAAGATGTAGATGCTCTCAAGTCATTAGCTGATAACTTGAAAAAACTGCTCACCAACATGCAATAACCTTGGTATGGACCTTGGCACCATGATAATTCATAGCTACCATATGAAGCACATGGTACTTGGTCTTGCCATAATCATGAGATACTGGAACAAGACACAAGACCACAGACCAGAGGATATTCCAGAGAAGGACCAACCAAAGGGAGATAGCCCTCTATGCCTCGTATACCTCCAACATTATAAAGACCTCAGCATCCTCTTTTGTAATTCTAGAGCTCTTTCAAGCCTAGTGCCTCTTTGATCAAGAACAAGTTCACCAGCACAAATTTTTTGAGATAAATACTAGCACCAAAGATAGAGCCACAGTGGGATATATTGATACCCACAGAAAAGGAAGAAGAGGATGAAGAACTAGAAAGTTCCTTCTAATTTGACCAAGATTACTACCTTAGAGAATGCAGTAATCTCCAAAAATAAGAAGTAGAAGACATCTAAACAACCTCTTGTTTAAGACCTAGGGAATCAAAAAATGGTATGTAAAATCATTCCTCTCTTAGAAATTCCACAACCAGCTTATCTAACACAACCGATTAATGGAAAGTTTGCTCAATTTATTACTCTATAAATTAATGACAAATTAGTAGATGCTTAGATTGATACAAGAGCTTCTCTCTCCTTTGCTAAATCATAGCTCATCCATGATTGGAAGACATTGGATGACACCATGGCTTACAAGAGCCTAGATGTCCAAGGGAACAATTTTATCTGTAATAAATACAATCATCAACAAAAACTTAAGATACAGGCTAAAATCTTTCATGCCGATTTCCTTTTTTAGATAGGATGCCTATAGATATTTTACTAGTTGGTGCCTTTATAGACATATACTCATCTTATGGTTCTACCACAAAGAGTATTATGTTTACAATAGAAAATGACAGGCTTAGAATTTCTCACCTCATTTATGTCACTAAACATTTTTCTAGTTTAATGACTCAAATACCTAAAATAATAATCCGTACTGAAATATAAGCCATAGGTGAAAATATTAAAACCACTATCTATTCTTACAACCCTTAGTAGTTTTGGCAAAAATCTATGCTTGTGATGGATATCAAAATCATTGAAGGTAAGCATATAAAAATTGAGAAAAAGATCCCAATACCAACATAGGATTATAACGATATGGAACTCTAGATCAAAGAACTGGAAAGTAATGGTTTTATTGAAAAATAAACTTCTCCATACTATTGTTATGCATTTATGGTTAACAAACATTCTAAACAGAAGAGAGGAAAGAAAAAGATGGTCATTAATTACAGGCCATTAAATGCTATTACCCAACTTTTCCCATATCTAATCCTAGATAAAATCTATATATTGGAAAAGGTAGCAACATGTAAATACTTCTCCCAGTTTGACTGTAAATCTAGCTTTTATCAGATCAAAGTCAAAGAAGCCGATAGAGAAAAGACAACATTCAGTTGTTCATTTAGCCATTTTTAGTGGACAGTAATGCCTTTTAGCTTGATGAATGCCCCTGCATTCTACTAAGCCCATATGGATAAAATATTTCAAGGCACGACTAATTTTTTGTGTGTGTATATAGATGACATACTAATATTCAGTAATTCTCTTACTGACCATTTTATTCATCTCTCCAAATTCTTTGAATTGGCACAAAATGCAAGAATAGTCTTGTCAGAAACAAAAATTTAGTTATGCAAAACTAAATGCAACTTTCTTGGAGTGGTGATCCAATATTCAAAACTGCAAGTTCAGCCACATATCAAAGATAAAGTCATCAGTTTTCTAGATATTCTGGATAAATCCAAGCTTCAAGCCTTTTTGAGATTATTGAGTTATTTAAATAGCTTTTATCCTAACTCTGGTGAAGATAAGTTTCTACTTTAAGAACTTCTCCAAAATAAGAAACCTTTTAAATGGAAGAAATAACATACAATCGCTATTCACAAAATCAAATCCAAAGTAGTCTTACTTCCTGATTTACATATCCCAAAATCTAATCAAATGAAAGTTTATACTGATGCCTCTGATATGGTATGGGGAGGAGTACTTGTTTATGTACATAATAATAAAGAATTTGTTTGTGAATTCTCTAGTGGGGTATTTAGTACTGATGTTCTTAAATGGATCTCTTTTGATAAAGAGATTTATGTTGTAAAAAAGTGATTAGAGAAGTTTATGTTAAAACTTCTGCATTTGCCACATTTTATTGTAAAAACTAATTGCACTAGATTTCTGACCTTCAGAGAAAAAGATCATGGTCAAAAAGATGGTCGCAGTAAATATGTTAGATGGCAAGCCTTTTTTAACGAGTTTAATTTCTTTATAGAACATATAAAAGGTACTAACAACACTACAACTGATTGGCTCAGTAGAAATCCACATGTTACTCTCATGCATCAACCCAATCCTCATTTTAATTTGACCACAATTTACAATCAAGGATTTGATTCTTTGAATATTCTTGTTCAAGAACAAATTCTCTGAGAAGGGTTGCATCCAAGATACACCAAGATTTCATATGCTTCTGGGCAGGATCTACAAATGCCTTCAGCAACAACCATTCAAGCAAACCATCATCAAAACACTAGTGTTATAATAATCAAAAGATTAAATAGTGAATTTCTTTACCACCAATTCACTAAACTCTTAAAGCATCCTTTATGGACATGGCTGATAAAGATCAGATCTCCACATAATGAGCACTTATACAAATGGGTGGCAAGATACGGTCCTCATCGTATCTATGAAGAAGAATACCATGAACAAGACACAGTTGTACATACTATCATCAAAAGATAGCTGAAATGAGAATCTTACTTTTACATCACTCTTCACTGTCACGCTTGCGAATCTAGACCCCAGCACTAGCATCTTTTTAGTAAATTCCAGCTAAGGTGTCTTTTCCAACTGATAAGTGAAGATGACATGCTAACTAAAGTGGAAGCAATGTTGGACCCACCAAGCTAGACGTCTTCATCCAGTGCGTCTAATAACATCTCCTTGTAGATTAAATTTTACGCTATAAAGTATGATGGGACATGACATCGCCTTAGCATAGATTCTAGGCAGGATTCCCAAAATGCTATAAATAAGCCTCTCTACCATAGAGTTTTCATCAAAAAAATTCTAAGCTTTTTTAGAAGTCTAACAGCCTTGTTTTAAGAGTATGCTCTTCTCTTGCCCTTTTTGAAGGATCTTGAGAATTAAAAATTTGAACAAGTGTTTATAAGTGTGTAAATTGTTTGAAGAAGTTAATAGTGAATCCATAGCCATTCAGCCCTTACCTACTATCATGGGTTTTCTTGTAAAATATTGCTATCAAGAGGAAGTGTCTATTAACGTAAAAAGAATGGTATCAGAGCCATCCATTAATCAATCACTACTACTGAAAAGTCTATAAGAAGTTTCTTGTTCTAACTTTTGGGTTTCTTTACTCTAAAAAATTTCTTTTAGAAAGTAATTACATCGAGTCCTTGGCCATTATTAAATTGTCATAGGCCCTTTTTACTCTGCATCTTTGTTTCTCTTCCCAAAATTTTCTCGCTTACCAGAACTTAATCTCTTAACAATAGAATTTGGTAAATCCTAGACAACTTCCACTGTAGAAATCATGAATAAATCTAAGCTAAAAGGACTGTATGAACTCCCTCATTTTGTTCTAGAATAATTATCTGATTTTCCAGATATTTAAGTTACTGAAGAAAACCTAGAAAAGGAAAATAGCTTTTTTAAACCTCTGGCTATAAAAGCTTCACAAGTCTATAAGAAGTCTAAACTTTTAGAATCTAAGTTTGTGTATAAATCTACTTATTTGTCATTTTTAAAGCCTAGAATCAAATCTATAGAATTGAATCTTAGCTATAATCCCAAGCGAAATTTTAAAAAAAAATTATTATCTTTATTACCTGAACTTGAAATAAATTATATCAGGTCACATGAAGATGTAAAATTTGTACACTTTGGCCTTATAAGAGTGCATATAACTCCATTGATTCCTAACAATATTAAACTTATTATATATTTAGCTTTGTGTGATAGACGCCAAGTAAGCTTTAAGCATGCCTATCAAATATCATGCATGAAAGCGGCGATAGGGAAAAAAGCGGACACATTTTGTATAAAAACTGATTTCAAATTTTCCATACACGTGATTTTAAAAAAGTGCATGCAAAATCTTGGCACAAAGGCTCAACAATTACCAAGCTAGGACCACATAAGCAATTTTAGTCGTGTACACAATTTTAGTCTTTAAAAATACATACACAATATTGTTGTTATAAAAATGCGTATGCAGAATAGTTTAATATTACATTGGCATGCATAGGATATAAATAAAATAAACATTTAAATATAAGTTTATATATAAATGTAGCTTATAATTTAAGTTATATTTTATTTATATACTTGCATGATGTTTGAGAATGGTTTCAGACCTCTAGGATTTATAATGCAAATTCTAGATTTTGGACGATCCTATCATATTTTAGAGCTAGTTAGATTCCAAGGTTTCAGGGTTTCAAACTTAGCCATATTTTAGGGTTTCAAGATTTCAAGGAGATATCATAGGAGGTATGAAGGTTACATGATGGGATGTAGATATAATAGAATATTATGATAACATCTCTCATAAAGTGCCACAAGTTGATCCCACCCCATTCCTTGTGCACCCCTTAAGGCATACACCTTGGAAGAAATGCATTGGCAAGCCCTTGATGCATTTAGGAACCATTTATTGCACAAAATCATACACAACATGATTTAAAATTCTAGGATATATTTCTAACAACAATCCCATGGAGAAAATAGACACCTCACTTCTTTCATTCAATGGATCATGGATATTTCTACCAAATTTTGATAAATTTAAGCATTTTTTTACTTTGTTAGTTATTCTTGATTATTGACCACCCAAATTAATTAATATCCAGTTAAAAAATTTATTACCATTGTGATTGGACCCTATACCCTAAACCCTATACCTTAAACCTTATGCCCTAAACCTTAAATCCTAAATCATAATCCCTAAACCCTAAACTAATTGATTTAGCCCAAATTAACATCTTTAGAGTAATAATTAGGTTCACAAGACTGAATTTGGCCCAAATCACATCACTAATTACCCATATACCTTAAAACCTAAGCCCTAAATTTTAAAATATTTAATCCTTAAAATAATCCTTTCATCCCTAATTAACATCATTTAACTAAGAATTAAGTTCATAGGGCTCAGTTTGCCCCAAATTACATCACCGATTTTCCTAATTGACTAATTGGCTCGATTTGTGATGACATCGGGGCTAATTGAGTCCAAAATCATATTTTATAGTAAAAACTAGGTTAAATAAGCTCAAATTATCCCTAATTGCTTTTGTAATTAGACCCTAAACTATAAACCCTATACCTTAAACAATATGCCCTAAACCTTAAACCCTAAATCATAAACCCTTAACCCTAAACCAATCAATTTATCCCAAATTAACATCATTTAGAGTAAGAATTAGGTTCACAAGGCTCAATTTAGCTCAAATTGCATAATTGATTTCCCCAATTGACTAATTAGCTCAATTTGTGATGACATTGGTGTTAAATGAGCCTATAATCACATTATGTAGTCACAAATAGGTTCAATGAGCTCAAATTGGCCCCAATTTCCTTCTTGAATGGGTCATATACCCTAAACCTAAACCTTATACCCTCTACCCAAACCATATACCCTATACCCTAAGCATTAAAACCTAAACCCTAAATCGTAAACCTTAAACCCTAAATCAATTGATTTATCCCTAATTAACATCCTTTAGAGTAATAATTAATTTCATAGGGCTCACTTTAGCCCAAATCACATCACTTATTGCCCCAATTGACTAATTAGCTCAACCTGTGATGACATTGGGGCTAATTGTGGTCAAAATCATAGTCTATAGTCAAAATTAGGTTCAACGAGCTAGAATTGGCTTCAATTACCTTCATGATTAGACCCTATACCCTAAACCCTAAACCATATACCTCAAACCATAATCCCCAAGCCCTAAAACCTAAATTGTAAACTTTTTAAACCCAAAACCAAATATTTTATCCCCAATTAACATCATTTAGACTAAGAATTAGGTTCACAAGGCTTGATTTGGCCAAAATCACATCACTAATTACCCCAATTGACTAATTGACTCAATCTATGATGACATAGGGGATAATACAACCAAAAATCATATTCTATAGTCACAAATAGGTTGAATAAGCTTAAATTATCCCTAATTGCCTTTGAAATTGGACCCTACATCATAAACCCTATACCATATACCTAAAACCCTAAGTCCTAAAACTTAAAGCCTAAATCACAACCCAATCAATTTAGTCCAAATTAACATCCTTTAGGGTAAAATTTAGGTTTGTCAGGCGCAATTTGGCCCAAATTGCGTCACTAATTTCCCCAATTAACTAATTGGTTTAATCTATAATGACATTGGGGCTAATTGAGCCCAAAATCACATTCTATAGTTACAAATAGATTCAATGAGATCAAATTAGGCCCAATTGCCTTTATGATTGAACACTATACCCTAAAACCTAAACCTTATATGTTATAACCAAAGCCCTAAGCCTATTCCCTAAATTGTAGACCTTAAACCCTAAATTAACCAATTTAACCCTAATTAACACCTTTTAGAGTAGTAATTATTTTCATAGGGCTCAATTTGTCCCAAATTGCATCATTTATTTTTGTAATTGATTAATTGGCTCAACCTGTGATGACATTGGGGCTAATTATGCTCTAAATCATATTTTATAGACACACATAGGTTCAACAAGCTCAAATTGGTTCCAGATGCCTTCGTGATTAGACTCTATAACCTATACCCTAAACCATATACATTAAACCCTAAATCATAAAATCTTTAAACCTTAAAACAATCATTTTAGACCTAATTAACATCATATAGACTAATAATTAGGTTCACATGGCTCAATTTGGCCCAAATCACATCACTAATTACCCCAATTGACTAATACTTAAATTTATCAAAATATAGTTGAAATATCTAAGATATATAAAATGAAATAAGTGATGCACATGTTTTATAAGTGGGATTATTGTTATAAAAGTACCCCATAACTATAAATCATATTGTGTATGCCTTTATGCATTAGATGTTTCTTGTATCCATTAGGGAATCATTGATGCATATGTCCCAGTGTATACCTTAAGGGGTGTAAATGGAATGGGGTGGGATCGACTTGTGGCACTCTGTGAGACATGTTCTAATACTATTCTACCATACCTAATCCATTCATGCAACCTTCATACCTCATATGATGTCTTCTTGTAATCTTGAAACCTTATATATGGCTAACTCTAAGACCCTAAATCCCTAGAATCTGACTAAGTTTTAAATATGATTGGGTCCTCCAAAACCTAGAATTTGCATTACATCTCTTAGAGGTCCAAAACCACTCTCAAACATAATGAAAGTATATAAATAAAATATAACTTAAAGTGTAAGAAATTGTATGCCCCTATCTAAATGTAAAGTTATACTTAAATGTTTATTTTATTTATATACTATGCATGCCAATGTAATAGTAAACTAATCCATAATACTTATTTTCCCTTTTACTTCACACACCAATTGGCCTTTCCCATCCAAAATCATTATTGTATATGGGAAATTGAGGTGAGATCAAAATCACCACAAATTTATTTGTAGGATATGTGTTGAAGTCAATGAGAGTGGCAGACTTATCCAATTTAGCTAGGATGTTGAAATCTTGGTGCATTTATATAATGTTATACAACCACCCTAATACATAAGTGATGCTATTTCCCAAAAGCTCCTAGGTTGTGATGGTGGTTCTCACCTTTTGTATAGCATTACCAAAGTAAGAGTAAGGCAATGGAGGGACTATTCTAGGATGACAGTTAATTTTTAGTCTAAAGGCAGTTGGTTCAGTGGGAGAGAGTCCACGAGCTCTTGTGATGGCTTGCCATATGTGCACAAAGCACATAGAAGGAGGAGATGTTTGTGTCTTAAGAATAACCTTAGTTTGCTCTCTTCTTTAAACGGGATATGGTTTCACTTGTAAAGTATATTGTTTCCTTTAGTAGTAATGGATGATTTAATTTCTCAAGTCTTCCTTTTAACTTGATCTCTATAGGGAAACTACACTAAAACTATGAGATTGGAGGGGTGGGATATCAATAACAAGTGATGGTTGTCGACATAGTTGGGCCTAAGCGCTAATGAAATGCCACATAGAAGTTCCATCTACACATTAGTGATTGATTGTGAATCCTAATGTGATGCCATCTCTTAACTTCATTACCTAATCAAATAAATATTTCACTTTGTTAAACATATATTTAAACAAAGAGCTATATCTTGTACATTGAAACCATTATTAAATGAAATAAGTATCTAGACATAGATAAATGAGAAGCCCAGGCCTAAAAAATTGTAATGAATATGTCAATTAAAAATTAATAAACAATAGAAATATTAGCATGCATACTTAAATTAACATTCAAAACACACAAATTTTGAGTGAGTACAAAAATATATATGACTTTTAATTGATTTTCAAATTTTAATTGAATAATTTATAAATATAATATTCTTTTTATAAGAGAAGTTCTAACAAAAAATATGGAGCAAAAAATGTTTAAGAAAAATACAAAAATAGTAGAATGTGTAGAGTTGAAAGTCAATTGGCATAGCTTAAAAACAATTTTGATCTTTTAAAAGAGTTGATAAAATGTTTTTAATATCAAAATACACAATGAAAAAACACTATATAAATGGTTGTGCACAAAATTTTGTGTATTCACGTGCCTTGTCTTCCAAGATAAGGCTAAAATAATAGGAATACACACCAACGAATCTTACTCTACATAACATCAATATTTATGATAAAAATGAATATGAATAGATTTGTTGAATATAATATGAGGGCTTTAGAGTTGTAGAAACAAATTCAAGTCAATGGCTTGGGCATATTGAACTTGAGGTAATAATGTATTTTTAGAAGTTAATTTTTAAATTATGATATATTAGGTTTATATGTTATCATGAGTTTATTTTTCCAAATAATATCAAATCAAGTTTTTATGTTGAGATAAATATTTTATAATTGTAGAACAAATTTATTTTCATTATAAAGAGGAATTGGTAGGAAATATTACTTACCCAAGGGTGGGTTTGATTATGGATCATTG
The DNA here is from genome assembly GCA_037957365.1 of Torreya grandis. NCBI lineage: Eukaryota > Viridiplantae > Streptophyta > Pinopsida > Cupressales > Taxaceae > Torreya > Torreya grandis. The sequence goes on from JARHVA010003082.1 coordinate 2,011,490, forward strand.
CCTCTATAAACCTTCCCCACTTAATAAAAAACAATTGAAAGTGGATAATTGGTCCCTAAGGGAATCAAACTGAGCTAGCCAACTACTAAAGAAAAGTAATTTTTAAAAACAAAGATTAGACCTATATCTAAATTATGTTAATAAATAATTTTTGGAAGTCTATTATAAGGGAGATTTTTTAGATTTTAAACCATAAAATAGGAAAGTGTATGCCAAGTATAACAACTATAAAGGGATTGGTAAAGGGGTCTTTCAATTTCTGAAATTTTTTGAACCATAAAAGAGGAAAGTGAGGAAAGTGCATGCCAAGTATAGAAACTATTAATAAGTTTACCTCTCTTCACCTTCTTAGAAGGGCTCATTTTTCAATTCCAACCTATAATGTTCTTGATTAAGTGTTAAATTTGGCTTGTATAGGTGACATTGACTCTTTTAGGAAGAAGAGTCCATTCATGGTTCCAATGTGTGTGCATTGGGAAAAATGTTCCACCATCTAACCTACTTGATTAGTTGTTAAAGAAAGACCTGGTGAAGCTTGAGTGTTTTGGCTTAATATTAGTTAAAAGGGCTTATTAAAGTTGGGTCATAAGGTTGAATGACAAAGTTGGCTCCCAAAAAAATTTGACATCCAAGGAATGGCCATAATCATTTGTTTGTCAAGCAAAAAATTAGTCCCAATGTATTTGACTTTATGAAAGGGCCCAACAAAGATTCCTAAGAAATGTGTATTATAAAATAAAAGTTATTATGGGGTTCATTAGGTGAAAAGGTCAATTTATAAACATGGTCTAATAGTTGAAATGGATTTTATCTACATATACTTATAAATGTCACAATATCCTTTACTAGTATTTAAGAATTGTCTAATATTTATGTCATAATAGCCAATTACCTCATAAAATTTAATATTGATGGGTTTCACTATGAATTTTGTCAAGCATTGTGGGGTATAGTGGGTTTAGATATTCACAAAGTGTACATTGATGCCATTTTAATCCCTTATATTGGAAAACTTATTAATCAAGGTAATATCAAATTCATTCTAAAACCTAGGTACTTATAACTTATAACCAATTGGAGACCTATTACACTTCTCAATTTCTCCTATAAAAAATTATTATTGAATATATTTCCATTAGGGTTAGGTATTTATTACCTCTTATTTTTTTCACTAATAAAACTAGTTTGATTTGCAAAAGATATATCCTTGATACTAATATTGATGTTTGGGAAGGGATGGAATGGGATCGAAGGTCTCACTAGAAGGAACTTAACCATCTCCAATGTTTTTTTGACCACTGGGGGAATTCCCCATGCATAGTTAGTCATGAACTTCTTGAGCCTCTATGTTATCCTACACCTCCCTAAAGGCAAGTGGGTGGACCACACCGACAATGTGTTAGAACCAGACACAGGAGCCATTATCCTCATCAATCACCACCTCGATGGTCTTCCCCACAACGTGGTGGTTTGATGAGATCTTTTAGATATCAAGGTGATGGAAATCATTAGGTCTCTCCTCCCCTAAATCATAATGGTGATAACAAGGGTCAAGGTCCTCCCCCCAAGGTAATTTTTTGTTACTAGCTCTGGTAATCTCTCCTGAAAGACACCAAGATGATGAATTAGAACCTCATCAAATTGATGGTTGGGATCTCTTAGCTATGGAAGAGGATCCTCCTGATATGAGAGGATGGGGTAATAAGCCTTAGGATCCATCATCTCCATTTCCTCCCTCAATGTCCATGTTTGTTGTGGCTGCTTAATTGTCCTCTTTATTGTTTTATTTCCTTGCTCTTCATGCTTAATTGTTGAACTGTTGATGTTATGTTTATCTTGTGTGTGGTCATTTGTTGACCACTTTTTGGACATTTATCGAGGTGATTTCATCCTCGATGTGATTATGCTCATGGGGTGTGACTTCTCTTCTTGATTTTTTTGTGTGATTAACATTTTACCATATCCTTGTTTTATTAATTTATATATACACTCTTTAATTAAAAAAATCATATAAAGAATAAACCAAATGATTTTAGCATACTATATTTTAGTTTATTTTTCGTCATTAATTAAATTAATTCAACCTTATTAATGTAATTTTGGGGAAGAATTTTCACCCAAATGTCTCATTTTTAAAAATTTATTACAATTTTTATAGGAAAATTGTTTCTAATAAGTTTTCTAGTTCATGATTCGAGAAAACATATGGAAAGATAAATTGAATTTAAGTTTAGTAGTTCTCCTAAATGGAATAAAGATGAGAGAAGTATCCATTTGAGATATAATGGTAATATTCCATTTGATGTTAGTGGTGACTAACCTTCAACTATCAAGAGTAAAATTATAGGTTGTGCAAATATAACATAATCCATATATATATATATATATATATATATATATATATATATATATATATATATATATATATATATATATATATTTTCTTCATATAAAAAGCCATATTTGGTCTGAATGGCTAAGAAAATGAGGATTAAATGATATGAATGTACTCCCTATATAAATATAAACCCTACCGCTTTTATCTAGACCATACTTCAAGGTAAGATGATGTTTGGGGTCATCACAGAATACATAAGTGGGATGATTCAATCAATAAATATTTAAGTAAATAGGTGAAGAATGTTGGTCTCATGATACCAACTCCATCGAATCCTAGTGAGACCTGAGTAATAAATACTCTCTAATGACCAAAGAGTTTGATAAGGTTTTCTATTGTGATTATAAGCTTAATCATTCATGTGGACCTAAGTCTTCGAAGATAGAAAATGAAAACAAAAATTCTATGGACTAAAAAAGGAGAGGTGCAAAAAAATCCCATGAGATGATATATAATGGAGTTGTCTATTTGAAATGGAGCATACATTGAACCATAATAATTTTAACCATTGATCCATAATCATAGTGCTAAACTCAAAAATCTCATATCCACACAATATAGTGATTCTAATAACAATATAAAAAAACATATTTCTGGAGATATTTTTGAAGTGGATTTGCAAATAATAGCACTCTAGGAAAGAGAGTGAGGCATATCTTTTACAAAGTTGTGACTTTAATGTAGATGTATCAATTCCCCTGTGTAATAAAAATAAAAATAAAAATAAAAATGTAACATTATAAGTGAGATGAGAACCAAGAAACTAAAATCCTATATAATTATAACTCATCATCATTTCAATCATCTCTTCTTGCATGAAGATTAAAATATAAAAATTATATATTTAGAAATATAAAAATTATAATATTAATTAAATTGTAAAGTTACAATAAATAAGAGTAAATCATAACAAGAAATAAGTGTACCCAAATCTCTGTCCATGGTAATAAAAAACGAGAACCACATCCTAAAATGATGATAAAACAACCACCTAATAACTTGTATATAACCTTTTGGTGTGGTAGTGTCAAATAAATCATTCTACTCTTAACAATTATTAAAACATCTTTACCACATAAAGATGGATAAACAATTAAAATATTAATTATTAAGTTATTTCCCCATGAGAAGATAATGCTTCTACTTTTAATGGCAAGTTGGTTCAATGCCAAATTACATAAATAGGAAAAAAATTATTAATAAGGAAAAACAATTAGGATGAAGGATTGTAAAATATATACATATATAAAATAGATTTATTGAGTTATATTTTTAAATTATTTTTTCAACTTACACAATATAAAATAATATGTTATTGACTTAAATATTATGTATTGAATTTTTACTATTTTAAATGTTAAATTTTCCCAACAACCACTAGTCATTCAATAAAAAACATATGTAGTAAAATAAATTAAATAAATATTTTTTTAAAATTAAAAATGTGGTGTAACATCCCTATTTAGTGAATAGATAAATAAAATGTGGATTGGATTCTAAAGCACTCATGGTTTGTGGAAGAACACAAATCCCAACATCTACACTATCTGCACCCTCACATCTTGGATAGGCCGTCACTAATCCATCAAACTTATTTGCCCTTCCACTTTTCACACCAATTGGCCTTCCCCATCCAAAATAATTATTGTATATGGGAAATCAAGGTGAACTCAAAATTGCCACAAATTTATTTGTAGGAAATGTGTTGAGGTTAATGAGAGTGGGGGATTTATCCAATTCAACTCAGACATTGGAATCTTGGTGCACTAATATGATGATATGCAACCACCCTACTACAAAAGCCGTGATATTGCCCAAAAGCTCTTGGGTTGTGATGGTGGTGCTCACCCTTTGTATAACATTACCAAAGTAGGAGTAAGGAAACGGAGGGACTATTCTAGGGTGATAGTTAACTGCAAGTTTAAAGGTGGTTGGCTTAGTGGGAGAGAGTCTACAAGCCCTTATGATGGACTACCATATATGTGTACAAAGCACCTAGATGGAGGAGATGTTTGTGTCTTTAGAATAACCTTGATTTGATTTATTTTAGTCAAGAGATGATTTCGCTTGTAAAATGAAATATTGTTTCCTTTAGTAGTAATGGATTAATTTTTTTTCAAGACTTCCTTTTAAGTTGAGCTCTATAGGGGATGCTACATTGAAACCACAAGAGTGGATGGGTGGGATATTAATAACAAGTGATGGTTGTCAACATAATTGGGCCCAAGAGTTGATGAAATGCCACATAGAAGTTCCATCTACACATGAGTGATTGATTGCGAATCCTATTGTGATGCCATCTCTTAACTTCATTCCCTGATCAAATAAATATTTCACTTTGTTAAAAATATATTTAAATAAAGAAGTATATATTTTGAATTAAAACCATCTTTAAAAAAATTGAGTATCTAAACATGTAGATAAATGAGAAGCCCATGCCTAAAAATTTATAATGAATATGTCAATTACAGATTAATAAATAATAGAAGTATTAGCATGCAAACTTAAATTAACATTTAAAACACACAAATTTTGAGTGAGTACAAAGTATATATGGCTTTTCATTGATTTTAAAAATTTAATTGAATAATTTATAAATATAATATAATATTATTTTTATAAAAAACGTTCTAATAAAAAATATGGAGCAACAAATGTTTAATAAAAATACAAAAATAGGAGAATGTGTAGAGTTGAAATTTAGTTGGCATAGCTTAAAAATAGTTTTGCTCTTTAAAAGAGTCAATGAAATTGTTTTTAATATTAAAATAGATGATGAAAAACCACTATGTAAATGGTTGTGCACAAAATTCTTGTATCCATGTACCTTTTCTTCCAATAAAAGGCTAAAATAATAGGAATACACACCACTAAAGCTTACTCTACATAATATCAATATTTTTGATAAAAATGAATATGTATATATTTGTTGAGTATAATATGAGGGATTTAGAGTCGTAGAGTGGCTTAGGTATATTCAACTTGAGATAATAATGTATTTTGAGAAGTTAATTATTTATTATTTAAATTATGATATATTAAGTTTATATGTTATCGAAAGTTAAGTTTTCCAATTAATATTGAACTAAAGAGGAATTGGTAAGAGATATTACCTACCCAAAGGTGGGTTCGATTATGGAACATTGTCCCTATAGGCCTTCCCCACTTAGTAAACAACAATTGGAAGGTGATAATTGATCTCCAAGGGAATCAAACCAAGCTAGCCAACTAGTAAAGAGAAGTAATTTTTAAAAACACATATTAGACCTATATTTAAAATATGTTAATAAATTATTTTTGGAAGCCTATTATAAGGGAGGTTTTCTAGGTTTTTTTGAGTTTTTAAATCAGAAAAGAGGAAAGTGCATGAAACACTTATTAGACCTATATCTAATTTATGTTAATAAATTATTTTTGGAAGTCTATTATAAAGGAGATTTTTTATATGTTTTAAACCATAAAAGAGGAAAATGCATGCCAAGTATATCAACTATAAAGGTCTCAGTTAAAGGGTCTTGTTGTTTTTAGAGATTTTTGAGATTTTGTAAACCATAAAAGAGGAAAGTGAGTAAAGTGATTGCCAAGTATAACAACTATAAAAGACTTCGTAAAGGGGTCTTATTGTTTTTAGTGAGGTACCGACTTTATAAAGATATTACATTCTTTGTCTACACTTGACTTGATTGATTATTAAAGTTGACCTCTCTTGACCTTCTTGGAAGGGTTCATTTGGCAAGTCCAACCCTTAATGTTTTTGATTAAGTGTTAGAGTTGGCTTGTAGAGGTGACATTGACCCTTTTAGGAAGAAGGGTCAATTCATGGATCCAATGTGTGTGCATTGGCAAGAACATTCCACCATCTAGCCTAATTGAAGCTTAAGCATTTTGGCTGAACAATAGGCAAAAGGGATTATTAAAGTTAGGTCATGCACTGCATCCCAAAATTAGCTCCCAAAAAAATATGACATCCAAGGAATTGCCATAATCATTTATTTGTCAACCCAAAAAAATAGTCCCATAATATTTGACCTTGTGAAAAGGCCCAACAAAGATTCCTAAGAAATATGTATTATAAAAGAAAAATTATTATGGGGTTCATAAGAAAAAAGGTCAATAGGTGACATGGTTTAATAATTGAAATGGATTTTATCTACATATACTTATAAATGTCACAATATCCTTTACTAGTAGTTAATAATTGTCTAATATTTATGTCATAGTAACCAATTACTTCATAACATTTAATATTCCATCATAAAATACATTTACACCATATATACAAATGACAACATATTTCCAATACATTTTCTTCCATTTCATATATATCTCTTTCATATAAATTAATTTTAAAGTTACTATATACTATTAGATGACAATGTAAGTCCAAAAATTACTTTTATAGTTTCAACTCGCACCCTTGGGAGAGTTGGTTTTAAGACTTCCCCGAATCAAGCTATAAAATGGGAACAACCCTTGGCTGTGGGTTGCCTATGTTGGGGCTGAACCTCTGGAGTAGGTCGGTTCCTCTTTGATGCTCACCTAAACTAAAACTAAGCCTATAGCTTCATGGGAAAAGGTTTAAATGGGGATAAGGGCTCCTAAGAAAGCCAACAGGTGATACACCAAATTTATAGGTTGATCCTTCCTACTTGACCCAAAGAAGACTATTGAAATAGTAGATGCTGGGTTCAGAAAACAACTATCTGTTATACATCTATATGGAGGTTCATCGAATGGTCTAGGGTGAGGGAAATGAAGGAGAGGTCTAGAAGAAGACACCAACTAGTCATAGTATCCACATGGGGGCTTTGATCAAGAGATGCAGAACACTAAACATGATGTGTATGACCAGATGAACTAATAAGTAGGTAAGATAAGCACACACTATACCAAAATAGAGAAATCAAAGCACAACCTTCTATTACTTCAAGAGGTTAAAAATTCCTTCTTGCTAGAGTCTGGTCTTGCCAAGAGAGGGAATCGAGAGAAAGATAGAGAGAGATCTAATGATCTATCTAAAGAAGTGAGAGATATTGTTCTTAGCCCTAAGGCCTCCATTTATAGTAGAGAAAGAGAGAGAGAGGGAAGTTAGAAATCTCATTGCCTTTGATAACCAATGAGTTGTTAGCTTTCGAGATGTTCTATCATACTTTTGGTCCAATCAAAACAAATCATTATGAATGGAATTTTCATAATTTGCTCTGATAGCCCTTGACCATTCTATTTTTGGGCTAGCTGCACTAAAAGACAAGAGTTTGCCAAAAGTGGCAAATCATCATCTTGCTAGGAATGAATGCTCCAATTGCTTTCCAAATCCCCAAGATTTTATCCATTGATCTTCCACCAGATCTTGTCATGAAGACAAGATTTTTGCATCTTTGAATTGCCAAGGACATGTCATGTTTGCTTTGAACTAGCAGCTTGTTGAGGCATGGCTTGAAATGATATTTTGATAGCCATGTATCTACCTCTATCTTAGATCATGGACCAAATTATCTATAGAGGAAAACCAATCTAAGGGTATTGGTTTTCCTATAGATTTATAGGTATAGCATTTTGTTCAGTAATTGGTCCTACTAAGTCTGTATCAAGCCCTCATCCTTTTGCTTCTACCACCAAGTCAGGTTGGCATCAAGTTTTGATTCTGTTACTAACTTGTCAAGTCAATTTTGTCTTTCTTGATCATCTTTTGCCAAAATGTCTCGACTGATTCTTTTTTAGCTATCTTGATCACCGCACATCATCAGATCATGAGATCTGATTAAATATGGGTTATGGATCTCTAGGACACACCACCTTGAACTTAGATCCTCATTGGTCCTCAGGATCTGTTTCCTAATCGAATTAGTCTAAGCTCCCATGGTTTTAACACTTGTCAGCCTCACACTTTTCCTTAGGTCTCAATCAAGGATTTTTGAACCCCATCGACTAGTTTGTGAAGCTTAAATTTGACATTCACATGAACATCATTTGATGTATGCAAGAATGTTATTTTAAATTCTATAAACCATAAAATTTAATATCATATGGATTTTACTTGGGCATAAAATTGACACTTTCATGGACATATTTCATATTTTGGCCAACTTTGCAAATTTGTAACTTAAGGCACAGAACTCGTGAAGGCACCAAACTTTTAGGAGATGTTATTAATGCTACAAGGAGTAAGCCCATTTGATTTGCTAGCCTATAAGGCTTCTTGAGTAAATGATCTTGGCACAAGAATGAATGATCACATATGATTGATTCTTCTTGACTCATCCATATGCATGAAACCTGGTAACATTGAAATGGTCATTTATCTTTTCCTGCTATTGGGACCAAAAGTGAGGACAAAATATAGATGGAGTGAATGGAGCATATGAGTCGCACATGCTCTTAATTTTATTCTGAGTATTCCATAGGGTCTTTTGCACTGTTATAGTGTTTTAAAGGCTTATGATATCCATGATCCTTTCACTCTGTTTGCACCATCCCGAGCTTGTCAAACTATTTGAATCGATTGCTCAATTAGGAGCTCTACATCAAGATTACTTAATAATTAGGCACAACTTGGTATGTGGGCCAAAAATGGCCAACATTTTTGAAAACTCATAGGGAAGCATGCCTGCTATGCTTTGAGAACCTAGACCAAGTTACTAGTCTGATTCATTAGGCATGGAGTCACCTCTCTACAACTACATTGGTTGTGAAGGTGATGTGAGGATGCCTCTCTCGATAATCTTCCTCTTGAAACAACAAAGACCAAAACAATGGGGGAAAATTCATGTAGGCAAATGCAAGAAAGAAAAACAACTCACCCACTAAACAAAAATGTGCATAAAATCACTTAGAGAGAAGCATGAAACCTATTCTAGCTTATATACAAGGTTTACAATTTATAAGTGCTTCCACCTAGATCAAATGGAAAGGATTTGGCATCACTTACTTGTAGTGAACCAAACTGAAAAACACTTTGATTTTGGGAGCTTATGGCATGTGGGTTGAAAAGCATGGTTGTTGCTTCCTTTGGCCTACTCTTGAGTAAATGAAAAGAGGTAAAAATGTCTCCAATGTACACGTATTGCTTCATTTCTCTGAGGATTTCTCCAACTTGGACTGCAAGGGCCTTTGCAAACTCCTCTTTTGATGGCTCAATTTTGTGCTCTGAATTAAGCACAACACATGGTGGCTCCTTTGAATTGGTGCTTAGTTGGGTATTTAGGATTAGGCAAAAAATCTTTAAGTCATCCTAAAAGGTAGTTTACCATTGGTCATCTGAGATAATGCCAAATTCAACACAATCCTTTCTTTGTTTTATCTGAAAGGAGTTGTATGGAAACTCATCAATCCATCTATGGCTCAAAATATCATTTCCTTGTGGCTCTAAATCTGACCATTCTTCCTTATTTTTGAATACATCAATACTTCCTTCAAAGGACAATTCATCTTGAGATTGGTCAGCCTACTTAGCTTGATTGGGAAGTTCATGTTCATACTCTAGAAGAGGCAAAAACTGATTTATAACCTCTACCTGGTCCATGAAGTCATGGTACATATGCTGCCATACTTCATTTATATCCTTCTTGATCTCCATTTCTTCTTGAACTAACTCCTAGACTACCTTGACCGACACTTTTTTTTCTTGCCTTGTGCCCTGCTTGATCTATTTACACAAAGGGAAAGCGTAATGCTCAGCCATCTCCTCCTTTTCCTAAATAGGCATGGGGAAGCGCATTTTATAAAGGGAGGGTATGACACAGTTGGGGTCATTGGCATAAGAGAGGATCCAAGATGGGATGGTTTTATGTTCCTCAGCTGATAAGTGTGAGATTGGGTGAGTTTGATTAGGGGGTCTATTAGTGTAGGTTTTTATTTTTCCCTATTTTTTAATTAGAGAAATTGTATTTCTTGTGCTTACATGGAGTTTTCTTATATTTGTGGGATAGGCTAGCTTATGTGGAGATGTGTGTCATAGATGTGTCATAGGTGTCATAAGAATGTCATAAGTAACTCCCTTGTTGGGAGTTACTTCTCTATTCTTAGCACCTTGTCACCACCTTTCATGGAGGAATTATAGTCTATTCTTGGGGTGCCTTGGCCACCTTTTGTGGAGGAGTTACTTACGTGCTCTCCTATATGTATTCTTCACTTTGGCCATCTCATGTTAATCAAATTTTGGTTTTATCCATTTTGTCTTGTGTAATTTATCTTCTTGTATAATTTCTAATTGCTTTAGCATCTATGTGGTGTGCACTTGCTTCATCTCCTGTGATCACATCTCCATTGCATTCACATTATTCAGATTCTGGCAACAACTCCGATATGGTATCATGGCCACTCTGGTAATCGTGTGTCTAGTTATGCTATTAGTTTATTCTAAAATTCTTACTTTGCTTTCTTAGTAGTTTTTTTTGCTTAACTCTGTTGCATTTGAGAGCTTTGGTAGAGTTTCTTGAAAACTCATGCAAATCCATACGAAAACTTGTTTAAAATAAATTACTTCTGAGTTAAAATTTGCCAAGACATCTTATAGATCTATTGTGGCTTTAGCAAAGGCAGTAGAATTCCTTTTCTTTTGGTCATTCTGTAGGAAAAGATAGATCTCTACAATCTGGTTTCTGTTCTTGGACCCCACTTTTAGTGTGGGGCATCTGGTAGGATGAGGTGTGTGACTCTATCAAGGTGCAGTCTAGCTCCACGGCCCTATCTCTGCTATTGTCATTGCTGAGTTCAGTCTTTTTTGGTTTCCAGCACCCCAAGGCCACGCTGGACACTCTTCTGGTCAAGCATCCTTTCTACAGCAACACCATGCCAAGCAATAACAACACCTTCAACAACAGCCACGCCATCAGACCATATGGCATCCAGCGTGTAGGTCTGTAGATTATTCATTTGTTTCTTTTGCAAGCAAAATCTGAACCTTTTTTGGCACCCCTTCCTTGCTTGGCGTCCCATGTGGGCCCTTGGACACTTGGCACCCATCAAATTGTCTTTTTCTTTATTTTTTTAGTTAAAAATTGACTTGTAAAAAAAAATCAGTGAATTTGGCTGAATATTATGTTTTTTAGATAGTTTGATAATTTGGGGGTTTACATTTAAACTTGTATCTTCACCTATCGAAGACGAAGGGTGAGGCCTGGGTTGGCAGGAGGCCAATTCCCCCTCAAAAAGACCTATTTTAGATTCCTTGATCCATGCCGAATCCAACAAGTGGTTGGAAGGCCACTTTCTCTCTCAAAACAGGTATTTTTTTAATGTTTTAGTGCTTTTTTTTGCAAAAACACTAGTTTACAGGAAAATTAGATCTTTAATATCTTGCAAACGGTAGCTCAGATTTGGGTGCCATTTTTTTCAAAAGTGTTTTTAATTCAATTCTCCATAGTTTAGGAATGTTATTTGTTAAACATGCACTATTTTATAAAGTGCCTAAAATTTGAGTCTCTCGGGACACATTTTCCGCTGAGTCCGACATCTTATTTGCTTAAGTCTTGCACTGATTGCTCTAAGATGCATTCTCGGCTGAGCTCGATGTCTTTTGACCATGAACTTGCATATTTTTGGGGGGCTCAACATTTTGGGGGGTGTGATTGCTTTTCACAACTTGCAAATCTTTGCTTTTATTCTCCTTTCTACATAAATTCACAACTTGCAATCAACACAACTTCACCTAAATTCAATTTAAAATGGATTCTTTTCAACTTAAACCCCTAACACCCTTCAACTATCATGAATGGAAGGTTAAAATGCTAATCATTCTTAGAAGCAAAGTGTTGTATAGGATCACCATGGGTACTGAAGTAGAACCCAACACTGATGCTGAAAAGGTTAAGTGGTACAACCATAGTGATGAAGCCTATGGAATACTAAGCTTGTCTATGTCTCTAGAACTTCTCTTCCATTTAGAAACCTCCAAGACTCCCAAAGACATATGGGACACCTTAGAACTCTTATTTGGGAAGCTTGATGAGATAAGAGGTCATGAGCTTGAAAACAAACTCATAAGTCTAAGTCCTAGCAACTTTGACACCCTACAAGACATCTTCACTAAGTTTAAGGCCCTTAAATTGCAATTAAAAGAATGTAGGATAGAAAAGAAAGATGATCAACTCATCCTTTCTATTCTCACAAAGTTAGGTCAAAGCTATTCAGTCTTTGTCTCCACTTTCCATGCCACAAAAAGTGCCCTTAGCACTACATGGAAAATGCCTTCTTTGGATTCATTCATTGCCGACTTGACTAGGGAGTAAGATAAGCTAATTCAAATGGGCACAATAAAATCTACTCAACTCCAAGCTTTGATAGTTAAAAATGGTAAGGATAAGACTTCAACAAAGGAGAAGAAGAAAAAAAACAAGGACTAGGAGAAGAAGAAAGAAAACAACAATCTTGCCAAAAACAACATTGAGTCTTCCTCCTCTAATGCTAAACCTAAGAAGGAGAAGGTTAAGTGTGCCTATTGTAAAAAGATAGGGCATGATGAATACAAATGCATGAAGAAACAAATAGATCACCTAACTCATCTTCTAGAGAAGCACAACATAGGTGTTCCTGAGTCCATCAAGCAGAATTCATCTACCCAAGATTCTATTAAGGCAAAAGGCAAAGGTAAGGAGAAAGAAAAGGGCAAGGCCCTTATAGCTACTATAGCTTCTACAACATCATGGGTCATTGATTCGGGTGCTTCTCACCACATGGGCTCTTCACTAGTTGAGTTTTCATCTTTAGAGCCTTGTAGCATGACTTCAATTAGTTTGGGTGATGACACATCAGTTTTTGTTGTAGGAAGAGGGTCAGTTGAAATGGAAAGAGGAACATTCAATAATGTTCTAAGTGTTCCTTCTCTTTCAACCAATCTCCTATTAGTGTACCAAATCACTCACATTGGTCAGGGCATGAGAGTTGAGTTTTCACCAGATTCAGTGGCTATCAGGAAGTTGCATAGTGATACTACAGTGGCAAAGGGTAGGGCAGATCACCAAGCAAGGTTATACACCTTCTCACATTTTGCACTAGATTCTTCTCTAATAGCATTGCTAACTCATTCAAATGAAGTTAGCAAATTATGGCATGAGCGGTTTGGCCACCTTAACTACCACTACCTTGAACAACTTTGCAAACATGACATGGTCATTGGCTTGCCTCATGTCCAATTCTCAAAAGGACTTTGCAAGGGATGCTCCCTTGGGAAGCATCCCGAAGCAAAATTTGACAAAGGCAAAGCTTGAAGGGCTTCACAACCTTTGGAGTTAGTCCACAGTGATGTATCAGGACCCTTTGCCAAACCATCTTTCACAAGGGCCAAGTACATCCTCACTTTCATTGATGATTTCTCTAAGTACACTTGGATATATTTTCTCAAACAAAACTCTGAAGTGTTTGAAAATTTTCTAGACTTCAAGGCTCTTGTTGAGAAATAGAGTGAGAAATCCATCAAGGTTCTTCAAATTGATAATGGAGGGGAGTATGTTAGCAATAGGTTTGAGCAATTTTGCACCATAGAGGGGATTGATTTGCAACGCACAGTCACTTATAGTCCTTCACAGAATGGAATTGCAAAACACAAAAATAGGTTCTGAAAAGAGATGGGTAGCTGTATGATTCACTCCAAATCCTTAGCACCATAGTACTGGGCCGAAAGCCATCAATTTTGCTTGCTACATTCAAAACATGGTTCTTCACAAATCCTTGAAAGGGATAACACCCTTTGAAGCTTGGCATAAAAGGAAACCTGATGTTGAGCACCTTAAGGTTTTTAGATCCCTAGCCATGGCCCGCATTCCAAAGAAGAAATGCAAAGTTATGGAACATCAGTCCAAGCCTTGCATCTTTGTAGGATATTTAGATGGTATTAAGGGGTATCACCTTCTAGACCCGATCACTCATGAGTTGTTCATTGAGAGAAGTGTCGACTTTCAAGAGAGTCTTAGAGACTCAAAACTTGGCACTTCTTCTCCCTCATCGGATATACTTCTTCATGATGATTCCTCATCAGATTTAGATCAGCCACAACAGGTTCTTGAGCCAGAGACATCTTTTTCTTCTTTGAGTTCAGACAGCGAGGATAGTGATGCAGGGTCATCCACCTCTAGTTAGTCAAAAGATGAGGAGTTAGCACCTGACTCACCCACTTTTGGGCCGCTTTGGGCCAGACAAACACTTGAGAGTGCTGGCACTTGGAAAGGAGATCTCACAAATGATAGACGTACTAGGGGGGATTTTCAGAGAGATCCACGTGCCTTCTTTACTTCAGTTTTGGATCCACAAACTTTTTGAGAGGCATCAGGGGTACCTAAGTGGGATAATGCTATGGAAGAAGAATAATCTTCCTTAATTATAAATCACACTTGGGATTTGACTTCACTTCCTAAGGGAAGAAAGATGGTTTGATTTAGGTTGATATATCAGACCAAGTTTGCAGCAGATGGGTCAGTTGATAAGTACAAGGCACGATTAGTTGCCAAGGGTTTCTCATAGATGGCAGGCATTGACTACTTAGAGACCTTTGCACCTATTGCAAAGATGACTTTTATCCGACTCACCTTGGCTATTGCCACAACACATGGTTGGGATGTGCACCAAATGGATGTGAAGAGTGCCTTTCTTCATGGAGACCTAGAGGAGGAGATCTACATGAAACAACTGCCAGAATTTGTTCAAGATTCTTCCTTAGTATGCAGACTTAGGAAATCTATCTATGGCCTCAAACAGGCCCCTCAGGCTTGGTATGCCAAGATGGATTCCTTCCTTCTCACAATGGGTTTCACTAGGTGCCATTCTGATCCCAATGTCTACTTCTTACGGTAGGATGATTCGCTCCTGATTTTGGTTCTATATGTTGATGACCTTTTGATCACCGAGAGTTCTTCATCAGCTATTTCAGTGGTGAAGGCATCTCTCCAGGATAGATTTGACATGACAGACTTGGGTTTGTTGCACTACTTTCTTGGCATCGAGATCTCATAGTTAGATTCAAGGATTTATCTTGCACAGCCTAAGTATGCTCTTGACTTATTGGCTCGATTTCACATGGCTGATTGCAAGCCATCTCTGACTCCCTTTCTATCAGGAGTCAAGCTTGAGGCTGATTGTTCTTCAACATTGGTTGATGCCACTTAGTATCGATAACTTGTTGGTAGTCTCATCTACTTGACTCACACCAGGCCTGACATATCATATACAGTGGGACTTGTCTCCATATTCATGCAGGAACCTCATGAGTTGCATTAGAAAGTAGCTAAGAGGATCTTACATTACATACAGGGTTCACATAGATATGAGATTCATTATAGATTTGGCATAAAGGTTGACTTGGTTGGATATACAAATTTAGACTGGGCTAGTGATTCACAAACTCACAAGTCCACTTCTGGTTATAGTTTCTCTCTAGGTTTTGGTCCTATCACTTGGTCTAGCAAGAAGCAGAATGCTATTGCTATATCATCCACAGAGGTAGAGTATAGGGGAGCTGTTAATGGAGCTACTAAGGCTATTTGGCTTCTGGGGATACTTTCTAAGTTTAGCATTCCTATCAAGCAACCCACCATCATTTATTGTGACAACTAGAGTACCATTCAGATTCGCAAGAATCCAATTCAGCACCAGCGGACCAAGCACATAGAGATTCACATGCATTTCATTCGAGAGCTTATTCATAATCAAGTCATTGACTTGATATTTTGCCAGTCTTTGGAGCAAGTTGCAGATATATTCACCAAACCTTTCACTGAGAGCAAGTTCATTCATCTATGAGCTCTTCTTGGGGTGCAGTCCACATCTGTAGTAGCATCATCTTTAGGAGGGCCCACTAGCCTCTTCTTTCTTTTATGTCTCTCTTTTGGGGGGGAGTTTTTTCCTACGAGTTTTCTCCTTTTCTCTATCTTATGGGAGATTGCATTTGTACATGGGTACCTCATCAGGCCTAGTTTCCGGGACCCATTTTATATTTTCACATTGCCTACCTAAGTTGCGCTTATGGGGGTATTAGTGTAGGTTTTTACTTTCCGTATTTTTTAATAAGGAAAATTGTATTTCTTGTGCTTACATGGAGTTTTCCTACATTTGTGGGATAGGCTAGCTTATGTGGAGATGTGTGTCATAGATGTGTCATAGGTGTCATAAGTAACTCCCTTGTTAGGAGTTACTTCTTTATTCTTAGCACCTTGTCACCACCTTTTATGGAGGAGTTACAGTCTATTCTTGGGATGCCTTGGCCACCTTTTTTGGAGGAGTTACTTATGTGCTCTCTTATATGTATTCTTCACTTTGGCCATCTCATGTTATTCAGATTTTCGTTTTCTCCATTTTGTCTTGTGCAATTTATTTTTTTGTATAATTTCAAATTGCTTTAGCATCTATGTGGTTTGCACTTGCTTCATCTCTTATGATCACGTCTCCATTGCATTCACATTATCCAGATTCTGAAAATAACTCTGATAGGGTCAAGTTTGAGTATGATATGAGTAGGAGAGATAAATTAGGGTCTAAGGTTGGTTTCTCTTATTAAGAGAAACTAATAGTCACTTTATTTTTGGATTGGTCTTGTCTAACCAAGCATCCTAATTGAAACCTTAATTCCTACTCTTGAACATAAGCTTGGTGCTTAAGCTCCTGTTGTTGCCTATAGTACACTTCCTATAAAACCTCTCTTAAATTGTTTTCAAGATCAAGCCATACCTCCCTAAGGTTTTTTTCTTGCAGGTAAGTGGGGCAAATTCTGACAAAGTTGATACACTAAATCTTGAGGGCCACTTGGGGGAAGCTATGAATATTACTAACTTGATATGAAGGATAAGAAATTAATGCATTTTGATCAAATGGGTGATGATTGTACATACCAACTTATGATGATTAGGCACCTGGGCCACTTAAACTAACTGATAGATGTTCAAAGTCACCATTGATGTTTATTGAATGCTTCCAAAGGATGATATGCAGAAGGAAAACACCAAAGATTCTTTTGCTATTTTAGACTTTAGTCCCATGGAAATTCCAAAAATGGTTATAGCTTCAACTCGCACCCTTGGGAGAAGTGGTTTTAAGGCTTCCCCTAGTCGAGCTATAAAATGGGAACAACCCTAGGCCATGGGTTGCCTATGTTGAGGCTGAACCTTTGGAGTAGGTCAATTCCTCTTTGATGCTCACCTAAACTAGAACTAAGCCTAACACTTCATGGGAAAAGGGTTGGAGGGGATAAGGGCTCCTAAGAAATCTAACATGTGATGCACCAAATTTATAAGTCAATCCTCCCTGCTTGACTTGAAGAACACTAGTGAAATAGTAGAGGCTAGTTTTAGAAAACAACTATCTGCTATACATCCATATGGAGGTTCATCAAATGGTCTAGGTAGAAGGAAATGAAGGAGAGGTCTAAAGTAAGACACTAACTAGTCACAGTATCCACATAGGGGCTTTGATCAAGAGATGCAGAACACTAAACATAACGTGCATGAATAGATGAACTAGTAACTAGGTGAGATAAGTATACACTATACCATAATAGTGAAATCAAATCACAACCTTCTATTACTTCAAGAGGTTACAAATTCCTTCTTGGCAGAATTTGGTCTCGCCAAGAGATGGAACTAAGAGAAAGATAGAGAGAGATCTAATGATCTATCTAAAGAAGTAAGAGATATTGTTCATGGCCCCAAGGCCTCCTTTGAGAGAGAGAGAGAGAGAGAGAGAGAGAGAGAGAGAGAGAGAGAGAGAGAGAGAGAGAGAGAGAGAGAGAGAGGTAGGTTAGAAATTTTGTTGCCTTTGATAACCAATGAGCTATCAAATTTCAAGATGTTCTATCATGTTTTTGGTTTAATAAAAACAAGTCATTATGAATGGAATTTTCATAATTTGCTCTGATAGCCTCAAACCATTCTATTTTTGGGGCAACTGCACTAAAAGACAAGAGTTTTCCAAAAGTGGCAAATCATAGTCTTGCTGGGAACAAATGGTCCAACTACTTTCCAAATTCCCAAGCTCTGATCCATTGATCTTCCACCAGGTCTTGTCATGCAAGAAAGATTTTAAAGTCTTTGAATTGTCAAGGACATGTCATGTCTGCTTTGAATTGATAGCTTGTCAAGGCATGGCTTGAAATGTCTTTTGATAGCCATGTATTTGCCTCTGTCTTGGATCACAAACTGAATTATCTATAGAGGAAAACCAATCTAAGGATATTGGTTTTCTTATAGATTTATAGATATAGCACTCTATTCAATAATTGGTCCTACAAAGTCTATATTGAGCCCTCATCCTTTTGCTTCTTCTGCCAACTCAGATCAGGGTCGAGTTCTAATTCTCATACTACCCTATCGAGTCAGGTTTGTCTTGCTTGATCATTTTTTGCCAAAATGTCCTAGCTTGTTTGTTTTTATTTGTCTCGATCACCATGCACCATTGGATCTTGAGATCTAATCGAACACGGGTCATGGATCTCTTGGACCCACTACCCTGAACTTAGCTCCTCATTGGTCCTCGGGATCTGTTGCGCACTCGACTTGGTCAAGTTCCCATGGTTTTGACACTTGTTAGCCACGTGTTTTTCCTTAGGTCTCAGCGAAGGATTTTTGAACCCCATCAGCTAGTTTGTGGAGCTTAAATTTGATGTTTCACAACCGTCAAATTTAAGCTCATATGGATTTTTCTTGGGCATAAAGTTGACACTTGCATGGATGTCTTTCATATTTTAGTGAAATTTGTAAATTTGTAAATTGAGGCACATCACTCATGAAGGTACCAAACTTTTAAGAGATGTTCTTAATGCTACAAGGAGCAAACCCATTTGATCCACTGGCCTGGAAAGCTTCTTGAGTAAATTATCTTGGCACAAGAATGAATGAACCCATATGATTGATTCTCCTCAACTCATCCATACGCGTGAAACTTGGTAACATTGAAACGATCATTTATCTTTCCCTGCTATTGGGACCAAATGTGTGGATAAAATCTAGATGGAGCGAATGGAGCAAATGAGTTCCACGTGCTCTCAAGTTTGTTCTGAGCATTCCATAGGGTCTTCTATAGTGTTGCAGTGTTTTAAAGGCTTGTGAGATCCATGATCCCTTCATTCCATCTACACCATCTAGAGCTTATCCAGACTATTTAAATCAATTGCTTGATTAGGAACTCTACATGAAGATTACTTAACAAGTGGGCACAACTTGGTATGTGGGCCAAAAATGGCCAACAATTACACAACCTACATGCACATTTATCTAAAGCACATTTACCTTACATGCACATTTCCTTGAAGGTACTTATAATGAAAAATACATTTATACCATGTACAAATGACAACATTTTTTCAATACTTTTTCTTCCATTTCAACATTATATTGTATAACATATATAACTTTTGTATAAATTAATTTAAAATTCATATATACGTTATTAAGATGTACATATACTCTTATTTAATAATGGTATATACTCTTATTTAATAATTGTATTATAATCCCTCTATGTAATCCAAAACAAAGACACACACACATCAATGTCTATATAAATTTTAACTTTCACAAAAAAAAATTTGAGGAGAAACGGGCCAAAAAAACATCGAAAACAAACAAAACAACGTTGTTGTGATCCAACGGGACAAGAAAAAAATAGATTAGCAAAACAGCAACAATGGTTAGGTCGTTGCATCTAGGAGTTGTGGGCAAGACCACAAGAGTTAATATATATGCATACGTAATATATATGCATACACTTAATACTTAAGTACTATTCGCTTATATTCGTTTGTGTTTTTTTTTTCCTAAGATTGTTATATTCATTATTGGTACTGGAATTGGAATTAGAATTAGAATTATAGGTTGTGTGGAGCCTCAACAAATGGAGATTCGATATGAAATGAAAGAGTAACAATGAATGCATCTTCGAGTGTCGAACGAGAGAGATCTAATGGGCTGTAATGAGCCTAATATGTTGCATCTTTAACTCCACCATACAATGGTACTAAAGTAGAAGGATTTGGTGTTATTGATGAATCTAAATCTTTGTGTCACTTTTTCTTCGAGAAGGCACATGGACATATAATGGGGTGTAGCCTCATCATTTCTTTCATTATGGATTGCAGGTATTCAATTTCAGTGATACCTTTCTCTTTCACTGATTTTTCTTTGCCAATAATTCTATCCATTTCTTTGATGGCATTTATTAGCAGAGATCTTCATTCCGTAGCCTATCATGTCCTGAAAAGACATTTGCATTATTTTGTTGAATCTTCATAAGCCCGATTCCATGCATGGAGCCACATCGACAACAACCACCTACATAGCAAACCAAATTGAAAACCATCGTGCTAGGCAAAACTGCTATATTTGTCAATGTTAGAATGGCTAAGAACAACATATTTTTGTTTTGTCTTGATGGGAGACTAATCTACAGGCTTCGCTCGCTATATAAGCCTCCAGCATAGTTAATAGTTTATACCTTAATAATATGAAATTTAATCTTGAATGTGCTTTATAAAAAGGCAAGTTCAGATTAAATTATTGACCATATGAATATTTTTATTAATTTTTATCAAAATATATATCTTGGGGTGGGGGAGTTCTTTCCCCAAGGCCTCCTAATGTAGGCGCCCTCTCCCTCGCGCTGATAAATTAGTTAGGTCCCTCGAGAGGCTGAGGGCTTTTAAGCTCCTTGTGCTACCTCAGATGAGTTGGAGAAGTTCTTAAAGATATACATGATGAAGATTTCATCCAAGTACCTAATAGATACTAGTGGTTTTCTAAAGTTCAATCTTTCATTAGATTGATAAGAGCTTCATTCCAAAGTCACTGAAGTAACTATTTTACAGGCCGAGTGGGACATGATTAAAAATACTTATTTCCAATAGGTAAAATACCTAAGCCTTGATCTTGTAGGAATATTAGAATTGGATTTGAACTATGGTGGCGATGAAACACCTAGCAAGGATATTTTGTTAGATGCATTACATGTCTCTACAATAGTTAGAGCAGGCTCAAGAATATTCTTCATAAAAAAATAATATTTGAATTGTATGGAAACCCCTGAGAAGATAAGGTTCTAGATGACACTAGTGGTATCTCCTTGCTCTTCATTGCCTAGGTTGACTGCACTTGAGAAAGGTTATGGAGTGATTGGATTAAACTGCCATAATAAGAAACTTATTACAGATTAAATCATGCGATGTGTCTGCATGGGCAAAACACCAAGGGAATAAGTTCTTGTAAATAACAAGTAATCTTAGCACTTTCTTTCATATCTGCACACTTGTACTCTCTCTCTCTCTCACTCAATGGAAAAGTAGTTGGTTGCGCATGAGAAAATAATTCAAAATAAGAGTAGAGGTTTTGCTAAAATAAATGAGAAATCCATAATGAAATACATGAATAGAGCATCGAATGATAAATACATGGCATGCGCTGGAAGCATCAAGTAACCAATAAAAATCCCAACACCTTTAAAGGACACTCTACAACATCCACGACTCTAAAAAAAAAAAAGATTCTTAGGAAAAAAAGAGAATTTTAAAAGATAGTGTATGATAGATTCTCAAGTCCTTAATAAAACTTTGCAGCCATAGTGAAGCTGCTCCACCATAACCTTTCTCAAGTGCAGTCAACCTAGCCAATGAAGAGCAAGGAGATACCACTAGTGTCATCTAGAACCTTATCTTCTCAGGGGTTTCCATACAATTCAAATATTGTTGTTTGATGAAGAATATTCTTGAGCCTGCTCTAACTATTGTAGAGACATGTAATGCATCCAACAAAATATCCTTGCTAGGTGTTGCATCACCACCATAGTTCAAATCCAACTCTAATATTCCTACAAGAACAAGGCTTAGGTATTTTGCCTGTTGGAAATAAGTATTTTTAATCATGTCCCACTCGGCCTATAAAATATTTACTTCAGCTACTTTGGAATGAAGCTCCTGTCAATCTAATGAAAGATTGAACTTTAGAAAACACTAGTATCTATTAGGTACTTGGATGAAATCTTCATCATGTCTATCTTTAAGAACTTCTCCAACTCATCTGAGGTAGCACGAGGAGCTTAAAAGCCCTCAGCCTCTCGAGGGACCTAACTAATTTGTCAGCGTGAGGGAGAGGGCGCCTACATTAGGAGGCCATGGGAAAGTACTCCCCCACCCCAAGATATATATTATTAAACACCATCGCTCACAATAATTTTTACATATAATACTTTAATTTCTTCATTTCTCTTTGGTTTACAAAATCGTAAATAATTTTTTTAGATTATTATTATTATTATTATTTTTAAATGGTTTTTATTATATGTAAAGTTTATATATCATATAATTTATAAAATTATAATCAAATTTATTTTTTAAATTTAAATAGATAATGTTTATTAGAAGCTTTTTTCCTTCACACCACATTTCATTATTTAAGGAGTTTTTAAATTGTATATAAACAATATAATCTTAATTTTGTGATTGTTGATATATTTGTGGGTTGGTTAAGTCCACTAATTGTATTTCACCTCATCCAAGTTAAAATAATTATTCTCACTAAAAAAAAATATATTTATGTTATAATTATATTTTTAACAAAATATAAAACATTATCCATTATTTAATATAATAATTCTTAAAACAATATTATATTAAAATATAAATAAATTGTTGATTACTTAAAAATAATAATTCTTAAAACATTCTTGAAAATAACACTACAATAAAATTACAAACACTTTAAAAAGGCTTCTAAGTATTTATCACTCTTTAAATTCCATAATTTTAATGTGTTTGTGTACTTTTAGTACAAATTAAGTATTATCAATACATTTTATTAAATTTTTGTGGTTTTTGACTATTATTTCAACTTGCTCTAGCTCCCCTTTTCTATCTACTTTGACAACTCCCTATTTTTTTCTTTTTGTTTGAAGCATCTATATGCTTCAAAGGCTTGTTTTAAACATTCTTACTCTCTTTGCATATGTTTTTGTGCTTCTTTTGGCTTAGGTGTGTTTGTTGAGAGTTCCTGCCATTTATTCTTTTTAAGTGACCTAATTATTCCAACTAAGCAGACTTAATATATATGCATAGGAAAACTATATAATAGATAAAAAAACCTACACCAACATCCCCCCTTAAGTGTAGCTTAGGTGGGTAGAAGGTTTTAATCCTAACAACAAGGCCTTGTTAGGTACCCAAGTACATTTAAATCCCATGTACGAACATAGAAATGTACCCTCCCCATAAGTATCAACAAAGAGATGTCTCCCCTCTATAAATATCATAAATAACCCCCCTAAGTTTTCAAGTACAATGTATGCTTGAATACTGGATGTCAGACTCAGCTGAAAATCCATCCACAAGTAGTCTATATGAACAAGCTTGTTTTTATTGTGAGGAGAACTAAATTCCTACCAAATTAGACCTCCCCTGATGATCTTCAACACTTGAAAGTATTGTACAATGAGGTGTGATGCAGGGGTTAAGTGGCAACACCCCTTGTGGGGTCTGGAGGCAACACCCCTAATGACAAATGCATTTTGAATAGTGTGTGGCCCTAGGAATTAATCAAAATTCACCAAAAATGCCTTAAAAATTCCTTAAAATGGATGTCAATTTCCACAAAAAATGCATCTATTTAGTACAATAAATGTCATCACCATTAATGTAATATTATTTTTATATTTTAAAAAATTGAACAAAATAATGGTGTGAGTGGGAGTTTCATGAACCTTTGAACTCCCACCACACTTTATTCTCACAAAAATAGCCCTGCCAACTAGTCTATAGTCACTTCATGCATTACAACTCACAAATTAATGTTTAAAGAGTGAAAATAATGACTTTTTGAATTAAATCAATGTTAGATGTGTTTTTAGGGCATGGATAGTGTGTGGAGGCTGCATGGAGTGCATGGGCAGCTTCTGAGGGTGAGTGGAGGGCATTTTTGACCAATAAGGCTTGAATAGTGGGTGGATTGACTAGTTGGTGGCTTGAGGCCAATGTAGACGCCTTCTCTTTGATGGCTAAGACAAAAAAAGTGGCCTATTCTGGTTCGGCCAATGCATAGGTCATGGAGGTTCAGAACACCCTGAATCAATAGTATATATCAAAATGCCTTGGCAGAGATCAAAAGAGCCTAAAAATTCCTTTTGCAGGTCACGCGAATATCGTCCAATGGCGTGAAATCATTTTAGGCCATGTGAGACTCCAAAACATGGTCAAATAGAGATCTAAAAATATGTTGTAGGCTGAAACACCATCAAAAAATGATCATGAACACATTGCAAGTCTGATTTTGGTAAAAATTGCCAATGTTTAGTGCATGTTTAGGTAAGAATTCATCCCAACTAGGCCATGAATATGCCTTGACCAGGTGAAAGAGCTATTTGAATAGTTGTGACCAGCATGTAAGGAGATTTCTCATGAGAAGTTGACTTTAGTTTGAATCCGAGGTGTTGGAAGGTGTCAAAAGCCAAACATCAAAAGATGATATGTAGGCTCAACACAAAAACTTGATGGTTGAATGCCCTCTTATGGATATACAATAAAAATTATATGCCAATACATAATAAAATACATGCAAATGCCAACATTTTAGGAGAATAGACTACTCAATATTTCAAATAACAAAATAACACTGTTCATTTACCAACTTTGCTCTAATACCATGTTAAAATCATATACTAATGAGACATCCAAGATCAAATATTAAAAATTCAAACACATAACTTTGTTGCAATAAATGAAATCACACAAGAGCATAATAAAGATAGATTGTATTCAGTAAATAGAGGTGTACAAAGCATGGGATTCACACAACTCATATCTCTATCACTCATAGTTGTCACAATACACTAAGCTTATCTAGTACATTAGCATAATGACTATATCACCAAAATGTGTACTACACAAATGGCACAAGGGCCAATTAGGTCCACAATCCTCACTGTAATATAAAATACTCCACATAATCTACTATGATTCCTTAGAAGAGAGGTCATTATATAGGTAGAGAAGAGGTATTAATCCACATCCATTTGACAATGAGAAAACTCAATTGTCAAGTGAATTTAAATCTATGTGCAACATGTCAAACCCCACATGTCAACATTGGTTACCAAATGAATAGTACAATCATATTGACTACAAATAAGAATGTGCATGTGCAACAAATGATCTCATTATTACACCTAAGTGGCCTAATTATTTCAACTAAGCAAACTTAATAAATATGTGTAGAAAAACCATATAATGGATAAAAAACCTACACCAACAATACCATCCTACTCGATTCCTACAACATTTGTTGTAAGGGTTTCCAACAAAGTTGTAGAGTTTAATGGCATCAAAGTGAGTGTGGAAATTTGTTTTGAAAGTCTTTCACAAGGTAATGATATTAGCCTTGAAAGCCTCCCCAATGTTATTTTAGATTGTCTTTAATTTGATAAAGCTTGCAACTATTTTAAGTAGTTTACTTTTATTACCTATTTTATTGGTCAGGGCCCCATTGAATGCACTTTGAAACATAAGGTTCATAGTACATAGACAACCACCCATGGTTTTAAACTTGAGGGAGTCCAAAACATGACCATTGGTTTTTTTATTTATATTTAATAATGCAAACCACTGTTGGGTCATTATTGCTCATGGTCCCTAGTTTATCCACCATAATTTGGTCATGTTATCTCATTAGACATGAGACTTTATCATCCTTGAACATGACAAAGTAAAAATTCATGTTTGGATAGAGTTTACTGGCCTCTCCTTACCCTTTTGGATTTTTGTGTATAAGTTGATTAAAACCCTAGCCTCTAGGGATTTTTATAGGGTTTGGTAAAGAAAACGTTT
This sequence comes from Torreya grandis, assembly GCA_037957365.1. NCBI lineage: Eukaryota > Viridiplantae > Streptophyta > Pinopsida > Cupressales > Taxaceae > Torreya > Torreya grandis. The sequence continues at coordinate 2,037,667 of JARHVA010003082.1, forward strand.
ATGCGGCATGGGCTTAGAAACACATATGCATTGAAGTGGATATATCAAAGGATATCAAGGAGACCATTGATATCTAAATAGGTGATAAACATTTGACATAAAGGGTGCTTTATATCAATATGGCCAACACATTTTTTTTTACTAGGCCACATATCATACAATCTATGAATGCTTTTCAATGGCCAACTTTAGGCCAACTCCACCTCCCATAACATCTCATGAGATGAATAAGAATTCTCAAACATCCTCAAATATATGGCCAACTATGAATAATAAGAAGAAAAATAAAAAATATTACGCAATGAGAAAGGCACTATGATGTAGGAGCATCCAAGGTCTTGAAGAATCTTGCATCACCAAACATAGAGTGAATTTATTTTTCATTATTGTTTACTTTCCATTTTGGTTCTTGGTGTGTTTGGAGGAAGTTTATTAGTTTTCATGCTAGTTAATATTGGCATGCTCTTGGTGACATCACAATTTTTACTTACATCATCATCTTACACAATGTACAACTGTTTTGGTGGTTGAAGACAAATACTTCATCTTTTGTGACTGACAGAGTTACAGTGCTAATTGGACATCACAATATCGCTTAGGTCTTATGGATAATGCTAAGGAATTTATAATAGTAATCAAGAATTAGAACCTTGATTAGTCTATGCATTGGCAAAGAGATTTTATAGTTGTAATTGGGTTCTCTAACACCGATTTAGTCTTTTAGTATTATTGGTCATGGTTGTAATTCTAATCGAAAGTCAGTTTGTCAATTAGGTATGTGATTAACATCAAAGAGATTTAGTAATTGTATTAAGGGGTGTAAGTCCTAGAATGGTCTAAGGATTATTTGCTTGCTATGGGCTTTGCTAATCATTTTTCACACTATCGATTAGGTCTTTGAACAAGTTCTGAACACCTAAAATTGTAGTCGAGATCCATTTCCCTGATTAGGTATTCATTGAAACTTCAAGGCTCCTTTAGTTGTAATTAGAATAATTTTATAGATTTGGTCTTTCCTAAAGGTTTGGTCAACATCCTTTACTAATTGGAATAAAACTTCTGACTAAGTCTTGATGGATTCATTTAGCATTAATAGTGTTAATTAGGGAGCACTTCCCTAATTAGGTCTATGACTTCATTAAAGTTGTTTGGTAGTGTTATTCAGGATTGAGTTACCCAATTAGGTCTTAAGCATTAATGCTTGAGACATCCTTTAATTTGTTGGGTTGAAATGCTGATCAGGTCTATGGGGTTTCTTAATTAATTTAAGAGTGTTTCTCAGAGTTTTGGACCTGACTAGGTTGAAAAACATTTGAATGGTTACTTTTAGTTCTATCTAGAGTATGAATCCTGATTAGGTTGGGGATGGTTTGCTAAATCACTATTAACACAAAATAGGGATGTAAATCTCAAAAATGGTATTGGTAAGAGTTATTTTCTCCATGTATTTGTAATTATAAATGCAAATCCCAACTAGGTTATGGCCATTTTGAAACTTGTTTGGCTCCTTGCTAAAACTCGATTTTGTAGTGTAAGACCAAACATGCCTCCAAAAGACCTGATAAGGTTTAGGACAATGTAAATTGCATGAAAAAATCTCAAATAGATCTTGAATAGTTATAAAGAGCTTGGGAAAATCATGATAGGGTTAGGGTATAATGAAAAGTGTCTTCAGAAGTTTTGATTACTTCTCCTATAACTGCATACATGGGATTTGACCTTTTGAATGAATTGTTTGATGAATGAAAAACTCATGTTTGAAGATGAAACATAAGAAGAAGATGAAGAGATATTGTGTGAAGATCGAAGGTCATATATTCTCCTTTTAAGAGAATTACCTATTATTTTGAGGGATGGCTAGAGAATGATCAGAATGCATTATTTTCATATTTCTTGATTAGAAAGGTCTGTGGTACTGTCATTTAAAAGGCATAGGTCTGTGTGTAAGACATCTAGATGTTTTATTATTATTTCTCCTCCTTTTCAATTATTATAATAATCCCAATAATTTAATTGATTACCTATGAAATTCATTGTGTTAAAGTAATGAATTTGATCTTTGTAGTATATCATCTGATTGTTTGATGAAATGCATGTGTATCTAATTGTGTTTGTGGATCCCTGCAACATAGGAAAAAAGGGCATACTTTAATTAGTTTCCCCCCTTCTCATACTTGCACCACCATGACCTTTTTGTAGATAAACATAGGTGTATCATCGATGATAAAAAATACCACATGCCATAGGAAATAATGATGTCATCCATTGTTCTCACCCCACAAGCAGTGACTTTTTTTCTTTGGCTTCTAGAGCCAACTAATGATTTCCCAACCA
>JARHVA010003082.1:2045000-2047500 GCA_037957365.1 Torreya grandis
TGTATCAACTCTATTTTTTTTAATAAAAAAATTAGCGCTTGAGTGCCTTGGAAAATATTGAAACCACCATGTTAGTATGACACATCATGTTTGTTCTATTTGAAATCATCCTTAATATTTAAAGCATATGTTTTGGTTCTATAAGCTTGCTCAATTAGTTTAGCATTAGATTCACACCCTCTTCCAAACCTTTTATCTAGACTTGTTTTCCTAGAATATGGTGCTTTTAGGGAACTCAACCATGATTCCTAAAAAATACATGCAAATTTGGCATATATTTCTTATAGAGATATTCTTTCATTTAAGGAAAAATATAAATTAATCTACTTTTATTCATGTTATTCTTGATGATTTATTTTCCACTACTAATAATATTAATGTTATGTATAATCTTATGCTTTAGATTTAGGTTCAAGCCAATAAAATTCATTTAGAAGTGACCCACCTCCATAATTTTTGGGTCACTAGGATAGTGATCCTTGTGTTTTTATAAAATTACCTTTAGACTCTTCTCACTACCAATCATCTCCATCTGACTATCAATATAGACAAATAAGGAGGAATCATTCCCATAATGAGTGTCATTATGGCTTCCCTCCAAGATGTTTTCCATCCTCAGCTCTGGGTCCTTAAGTTGGTGATAGTGGAGTGGTGTGTTAGCCACTTTGGGTGGATTGTACATCAACAATGGAAATTCACTCACTTGGAATTTCATATTTATATTATCAGGCCTAATAATATCAAAGAAAAATAAATAGATGGTTTGGATATTGTACCTAATTTTGTATCCCATAATGTTGGTAGTGGTGGGGGGTTGGGGGGATGAACTAGATGATCCTCCACCTCCTACCCATATTTTTTTGTTACTTCCATCACTTAGTATTATTTTATGGTTTTTGGTATGTTTTATATGACTTTGGTTTTTTGTTATTTCACCTTTTCTTGGTTCAAAAGTGGTTTGAGTTTGATTAAGATTATGATATAATATTTCATATATACATATGATGTGACTACTTCCATTCATTTTTATATGATTATCTTATGCATCATATTTTTTTATTAATATAAATTAATAAGATTTTTAATAAAAAAATGTTGATTAGTGTTAGATGATGGAGTTTGATCTTTTTATAATGCTCAATTCCTAATAGAGGGGTTGGGGTGTGGGGGGAAACCCCCTTCCACCTCCTCCTTGACCATCGCCCCACCCAACTATGGTCTCCATAGGGGTCTAGGAGGGGAGGTGACCATACTTGGAGCCCCCACTCCCCAATGGAGGTTTGGGGACAAAACCCCCAAAGCAAAACTTTGTGAAAAATGCATTGTAAAATATTATAATTTTGTAGTAAATTTGGACTGTTCACTATTAGGTCACAAATCTAATGGTAAAAATTATGTTGGTGCATTTTTTACCTAATATGTAACCCTCTTTTGATATGAAGGCATTGTAATCATGACAGTGCACTGTGTGTTATTGAAGAGTATATTGAAGTGGATGTAATGTAGATTTATCTTTTCATTTATTAGACTAAATAAGAGAAGAACTGGTTATTTTTGTGTGGACGTAGCCATTATTGGGTGAACCATGTTAAAGCTGTGTCTCTCTTGTATTGTGTCTTATGAATTTTATTTTTGTCTTTATTTCATTAATATTTCTCTATGTTCTATACTCCTAACAATTAGTTAGTTATTTTCATACATATAAAATAATTTAAAATAAAGGCAAAGATATGGTAGATTATACTAAAGCAACAATGATATGTGAAATGAAAAAAAATATCTGGAAGAATATTTGTAGGATCAGGAAGGGTTGAATAAATTTAATGTTTGTAATGTATACTATTAAATGTGAAATGAATTATTCGATGAGTGTGTTTTTTATTGTTGTTTTGTCTATTGGTAACGATCTAATTGTCAAGTGTATTTTAAATTTTATTCAAGATTGAGTTCATTAGAATATGACATGCTCAATTTTTAATAATATAAAAAGTTTTTAAAATTTTGATTGTAGTTGGAATGTCTTCAATGTATTATGGGTTATATTAATTTAAAAAAATCATTTTTTTTTTTTGTAATGGCTTTAGTAGTAGGCACAAAAAAATGAAAATTGGATGTCATATTGATTGGCTATAATTAGTTATATGCAAAGAATTTTATGTGATATTTTGAATTAACTACATTAAAAATTGTTATGAAATCAATGCATGTTATATGGTCAAATTAAGTTTATAACTTAAGTTATCTCAATGCAGAACAAAATTTAAACTAGCTATATGCTCAGAATCAAAATAAAAAATATATAAAACATAAAATAAACTCATGGTAGCATAAATACAATGTATTTTAGGATAATAAATTAAAAATCAAACTATATCTAAAGATATAATATGAAAAAATCATCTTAATACTTAGCCTATGATAATACACACACAATACTTTAAAAAATGTAATATGAAATCTTTATACCATTCAAAGTTTGTCTAAAAATGATGTTGATATG
>JARHVA010003082.1:2052500-2179045 GCA_037957365.1 Torreya grandis
TGTTTTTAGATTTTTAATATAAACCAATAAAGATTACCTTATTAAGACCTACAGTCACTAGAAATGACACCAAAAATGATGGGGGTCATCAATCCCTTAATTTAATCAATTTGATATGTTTATGTCATTCAAACTAGGGTTAGTGTCCAACGTGGTTTGTAGCAAGGCTTATGGTTGTAGGTCTTATAGATATGATTGGGGGGTTTTGTTGTTTTTTTAAATATCTAATCTAATCTATCCTAGAAAGAATTTTCTTATGCAATAAATAAAATTACTTAAAGAATTAAAACACTATGTAATCTAATCTAATAAAATAAATACACTAATTATAATAAACACACTTGCTAGAAATAAACACGCTTAATGGAAGTAAACACACTTGATGGAATTAAACACACTTGATAGAAGTAAACATTATTGCTAAAAATAAACACACTTGCTAAAATCTTAAATTAATTTTACAAGATATATTCCTATAGGTTTTAAAGTCTATTTATAATTATTATTGTAAACAATAAATTACTAGAAATTGTAAATACATAAAATACCATATAAAATGTCTTCCTTATTCCTGAGGAGAGTGGGCCCTTACTCACCTTCAAAACAAGGATGAAATAAGACTCATTACTTGGAAATTGGAGCTTTATTCATAAATAAAAATAGATTACATAAATGTAATAGTAATTATGATGGAATATTAACTAAACAAATATACTGTCTATTTCTTAATTTTTCTCTATCTCTCTTCATCAAAATATGAAGATCCACTTATATAATGTTATAACAGAAGATCCCTAGATATTAGTAGACAATCTCCCCTTATCAAGAAAAAATATCCTAATTTTAGTGGGTCTTAAAAATAGACATTTGACATTCTGGAATAGGAAGATTCATTGGTTATAGAATTCACTGCATATCTACTAAGAATGGCTACATAGATCTACTAGATCTACTTATATATATATATATATATATATATATATATATATATAGTAGTTATATAAATAGTAAGTGATCAAAATAATATCTAACTATAGATATTTAGTTTTACATGCTCAAAAATTAGTCTAGAGTGGTTCTGGCAAAGTTCGAAGCAATCTTGTGGAGTTCAAATCAATTCCATCGTAACTTTTGATGGAGTTCAAAGCAACTTTGTAGCAACTTGTGTCAATAAAAATGAATGTTTGAATAAGTCCATAATGAAGCTACTAAGATGGATGGAATGCTTTGATGAATGAAATTGGTTCTTTTAATGAGTTTGTAGTTATGGACTGGGTGAGTCTGAATCGATTGGACAAGTCTGAAGCAATGAACTGTGAGAGTCTGTAGCTGCTGAACAAGTCTAAAGCTTGGTCTAAAAAAGACTATAGGTTTCCAAAATGTTAGAATATTTTCTATATGTCACCTTGTAAGATAAAAAAAGTCTTTATTCCTTATAGACAATTGTACATCTACATATACACAAAATGGATAGACTAAACATGCAAAGAGTTAAAATTAAATAGAAACATTACTCATTTAGTTATTAGTTACATTAAGTAAGATAAATCATCCTATTTATTATACTAAGATTAGATATAAGCCTAAGATACTTGCATTGTTCAGTCTAGCGGAGAGATAATAGAAGAAGAACAAGTGTAATTGATAGTAATAATGAGCCATATTTTGGACTCATCAGGCTTGATCAATTTGTATTCCCCTAGAAATAATTTATTTAAACATATTGGTGCAATGAAACTTGAGATTATAAGTTATGTCATATTTTATATTGGTAGTAAACATTGTTAGAAATTTCTTGTCAGGGAGATTATGTAAAATTTAGCTAGCCAATGCATGCCACCATTGTAAATAGATAGAAAATGTTTCTCCTCCTCATTGTTTAGCCTGACATAAGTCAACCATAGTTATCTCATGTTTTACATAAAAATATAAGTGTTGGCATGAATCTCTCTAAAAATACATCAGATTTATCAATGTAATTATTAGGTAGACTAAGGAACCATTATAAGGCATTCCCAACCAAACTATGGCTGAAGTAGGTGCACAGTGCTATATGTAACACTTTAATATGAGACAAAAAACTCTTTTATATGCTCCTTTAGATCACATTTGCTTTTATATTTATCAAATTTAGGCATCTCAAAATAATTCAGTAAATGTATTTGAATATATCTCATATAAAATGGATAGGAGAATATTTGATCTAGTTTAAATTTCTTATTCTAATTTCTTGTTTGAATGGTAGAAACTACATCTTTAACCTCTTACAAATCCTGGAAAGTGGTGTTAGATCAAGAGGAAGTGGAAATATTTTTTTGGATATTCAAAGGTACAATATTTTGACCTAGATAAATAGGTGGAATAGAATATTATGGAATTTGTACATGATTAGTTCTACCAAAAATATTTACTCTTTGATTAAAGTTGTATTGCTGATAGGGGACTTGTTGTTGAGTGTGACATTGATTTGGAAGGAACGGAGGCCTAAATGAAGGAATGGTTTGTTGGGTATTTAATGGAAGTTATTTATATTAGAGAGGATTTTGTTGTTGATTCTTAGAAATGTGTTGTGGAGGGGGAACCTGTTATTGTTTAGGTGTAACATGTTAGATCGAAGAGGCCCCTTGTTGAATAGATGTAGAAAATGGTTTATTAATAGGAATACTCTATTGATTACACAATATTTGATGAGGATTGGTTGACACTTTTTAAATTAGGGGATTAGTTACCAAATATTGATGTGGGGTATTAGTCATCACTTGTTGAAGTGGTGGATTGTTAATTATAACTTGTTATTACGGACTAGGCATGGTCTCAATGTGTTGTTACAAACCTAGAATGTTGGAATGAATGAACTGTTGGGACTTTGGAGGAATGTTTTTTTGTGTTATAGAGGGAAATTTATGTGGGTTGGGGTATAATTTTTTAGATTTATCCACCACATGCTATAAATAATCCATGAGGAGATTTGAATTAGGATTAGTTACATATTAATTTTGGATATTGGTGTGCTAAAAATATCTACAACTAGTTTCTTATTAAAAAATGGGTTAAGATTAAACATGCGATAAGTTGATAAATCCATTGGTTGCATAATCAAAGTATTTAACTCTATTAGTGATGGATTTTGAATATCCAATGTAGTAAGGGAGCTAGTGAGAGTAGCTAAAGCCTATTTAGCTTGTTGGAGTTGAGATGCAATAAGATGGATTTAGGAAAAATAATCAATGAGATGGCCCTTTCCCTTATTGGAAACTATAAGAGCTTGATCAAAATATGGTATAATAGTTTGATCTTGGTCAGAAGTGGCCCAATTATCTAATAATATAAGAGGCATTTCATTAGGATTTATAACCAAATAACATAAATCCTCTATGATAAATCTAAGGTGAAATTTTATCACCATTTCTAACAATATGATAAGATGTTCATCTTGGTTTTTGAAAAGTTGTCATAAAAAAATATCCTATCTATATTTAACTCTAGGTGGTGCATTCACAAGGTACATTAGTTTAGGTCTATGTTTTATATTAAATGGTACATGTGGAAGGTAAGGTTGGTATTGGGTATGTGCATAGAGTTGGAGGACAATTCTATGGACATTTTCTAGAATGTGTATGTGTTATGGATATAATGTGTACACATTATGCCCATAACATATACATGTCATTTAATTTTTAAGCTCGAGATGCCAAACCATAATGTGTACATGTTATAACATATACACATTTGAATGCCAATAATGCATATGCATTATAATGCATACATTTTTGTATAAAAAACGTGTATGTGTTCCCCATTTTTCAAAAAAAAACCTAAATGCCACTTTACAATTTCATTTCACCTTTTTAACTTGATTACTACCCTATCATGATCACGTTTTTCCTATGGAAATCCCAAAACCTCACCAAATTGATGAGGCCACCACGTAGAGGAGGTAAGTGATAAAAAAAATAAACCTAATAAACTTAGTTTTTGTCATTTTTTTGTTATTTACATTGTTTAATTTGTAAGTTTTATGTTTTAAATAGCTTGCTCCAGTGCAAGTGGCCAACATGCTAACCTTCCTCCTAACCGTCTACTTGACCCTCCTAACCCTCGTATCCCTCTTACAATTCTACAAGATCCCCCAAGAAGTTAGGAGGATTTAGTTACACACATAATGGAAAATAAAATTGAAATTGATTAATTAATTAAGAGAATGAAGGACCCCAGTTCCACCAACACCCACCACACCTATCTGGCCAATACCCTAGAGTTGATATTAGGTCAACTTGACTCGATAACAAGTTAAATTGACAGATGGGCATCATATAGGGATAGTTGTAGGGATTAATATGTAGATAAATTATCAACACTTGATGTTAAGAACAAAGAAATAACAAAAGATAAAATTTGTGCTTTATTCATAGTCCTAACCACCAATGTACCATTTCCATTAATCATTAAAAAAATTTCAATCTAATGATGCCAACATAATTTGATTAAACCCAATTTTTAGGACTGATGGTGGGTGGTGTTTGATTATCCATCATGTAACAACCATGAGGTGCCATTATATTTTTGAGGAAACTCTATTGTGATTTTTTTATCGATGAGATTCTAAACTATTTTAACTATGGTGAGTTTCAAGGCTGAGGGAAAGGCTCTATACAAGATTGACTAGGTGCATGTCATGTGCCTAATTGACCTGCAAGGATCCCTACCCAAAATCCACTTCATCTTAATAATCCCTCTATAGTAAGGTCATGGAGATTGACACTCTTCATGCACTTACTGATCCACTTGTTTAGCATATGAGTAGGCTTTTGGAGACCAACACTAGAGATAATTCACTTGATATGCGTACCTAACCTCACCCTTATAGATCTTGTGGTGTTATATGCACTAGACCTTTAGAAAATGATGATGGTGCTTTAGAGGGATTGGATGATATACTCTTGAGTGATGGGTTTTTTTCATGCATGTTTGGTGTGCACATGTCATCCTCTACATGCATGCATGTATCTTTTATATAAATTTCATGTTAATTTTAAGTTATATTTGTAAATTTAAAAAGATAACAATTAATTTAGAATAATATATGTAATTTTTATGTTCTAGGAGGAGATAATACCTTCATCATCATGGTCCACAAGTGCATTATTTGATCTTACTCAACCTATGTTTATGTTTATGGAGCAAGCTAGTGTGCCATCCACTATTGCATCTATTTGTGTTATTATAACACCATTTACGTATATAGAGGTAAACTTTTGAGTTAATATTATACTTTATGTACATTTACTCTATGTATATTTATATTATAGTTAAGTTAAATTTATCTATCAAGGATCTTAAAATTCAAGTACACTATTATTAAATACACTCTTGGCTTAATAAAGGAGAAAATTTGTCATATATCTTCAATAGTTTCTAGAAAACTAAGCGATGTTGTTTGTTCAGTTGATAAGTAAAGTAGACACTCCTCCATCACTACAAGCCAAGACAGACATAGGAATTTCTACTACAATGCCATCTGCATAATAAATCACAAAGGTACATATTACCTTGTAATTTTAAACTATAAAAATAGATTTATTTTAATAATTTTACTACATACTTGTGCAAATGTAACTTATGTGAATGTATTGTGTATGTAGGGTTGTCAGATAACATATAACAGTATAATTTAAATGATTACTAAGACACCTCCTCATGTTTATTATTTTTTTCACATGACTATTTGTATTGCTAAACCTATCACTCACCTAGTTGAGCATCAGAAACAGATTGAGCTGGGCCGTGAGCTTGTATTAAGTGCATGTTTAAATAAATTTTCTATTCTAGTTTTAAATTGATTTTTTAACTTGGTTTCATGTATAGTATTTTAATTTTATAATAATATTTATATTTGAATAGGGTCAACTACAAGTGATCTATGAACATAAGACCCACAGTTGGACCTTGAAGCAATCCAAGGCATTTAAGGGATCTCCATCTACAAGTATGGCATCCTTGGGAGAATCTTATTTGAGGAAGGAAAAGAGAGGGAGACTATTTGATTATTAGGATGTCTTAGATGATGTACTTTTTTGTATGCCTATATTTCAATGTGTGTATTTTTTGCATTGTATGTGTAGATGACATTAAATGGCATTAATTCAACATTAGATACAATATTATTAGATGATGTAATTTTTTTTTTTGCTTATATGGTAATGTATTTATTATTAACATTGTATGCTTATATGTATTTACCTAACATTATATTATGTTCATATTTTTTATTCCTTTATGGTTTTTATTATTATTGTAAAACTACAAGATCCTACACTGCACCATATAATGGATTATGGTTTTATATGAGGCATCAGTGACAAGTTAAATATTAAAACTAATTTATGATAAATGAGGTTTTTTTGAATTCCATTATTAATAATGAAGTGTAATTCTTGAACATTTATAAATAATAGTACTTTATCTAGTCTCAAATTGCTTGTACCCATTTATTCAAGCTATGTAAGTGATGCAAGAACATCAACTAAAAGATCCGAGTTTGTACACATTAGTCAAAAGGAGTCAAGTAGGTCATATTATAGTCAATAATAAACCTTATTATGATTAAATATAGCATGTATGATTATTTTTAAATGATGTATGGTATTTTTCATCCCTTAGATAGGTGTGAAAGTCATAAAGTTGGTCATATGGGCATCATTTTGGTTTTCCTACTAAAATGATATATTTGAAAATTTATATGTCTCATGTAAGATTGTAATGGTGATGGACATTTGTGAAATCCATGAACATTATATTCATGACCCTAAAGGTCTATTATCATGTTGTAAATATTCCTTAGTCTTTTATCCAATGTAATTATATCCTAATGTCTATTTGGGAACAAATACTATGTAGAGGGAGGCTAGTTAGGCATGGGGAGATAAGGCCTAAGCTTGTGGAGAGAATGTTGTGACAATGAAAAAGAATTAACTATGTTTGAATTTATTGATATGGTCAAATAATTTAAATGATGATCTCAAAAAGGAAATTAAGAAAGGATAAAGCATGTGTCAATTCATAGTTTATGTAGGTAGGAGGTGGTTGAAGCTTTGTAGCAAGATGTAAGGTCTATGAAGAAGGTAGGTAAGTGTATTTTGATAAATATTTATAATAAAGAAACTTTTTGTTTATATTAAGACATGTTATTATGATATTTATGTTTTTATAGACCTGACTATAAGATTATGATCATGTTTTATTGTATCATGCATGATGAATCTATGAGACTGTGTATGAAAATTTAAAAGTTTGTGTTGTAGTAGGACTGTAATAGGGGATTTTGAACATGTTTTGTAAATCATAAAGTCTATAAAAAACTTGGAAATGTAGTATTTTATATAATAACATCTATTTTATGCATTATCATTGATTTTTTAGTTTTAAGAAAGGAGCTTCATTCAACTATATCCTCTCAAGTTTAGAAAAAAGGGATAGTCAATAATAGTCAAGGACAATTCTATTGTTCCACATATTTTTGAAAGAAAAGTTTTGTTTAGATGAATGGAAAAGGTAAACCAAGGTGTATAGGAAGTGTTTCAAGTGATTTTGAGCTTACAAAGTCTATAGATTTCAAGAAAAATCAATTAGATTCTCTCGAGTTCTTGTTGGACTATCAGAACCCTAGGTAAGGGTGAAGCTCAAAAAAAGTCCTATATCTTAAAATATAATATAAAGATAACTTATAATATTCATATAATGGTGTTAAAAAATAAATACAAAAAAATTTAAGTGGTTTTTAGTAACAATCACCTTTCTATAGAAAGAAATATAAGACTATTTGCTATAGGACTGTATTTTTCTAAGTCAAAACCCTTGTTGATGAGTATGGTGTTTGGGAATGGAATAAAAAAGTATATAAAGTTGTTCTAAGACTAATAATCCATATGAAAACACTATATAAACTTGTCACAAAATATAAAATATCAATCTACCTTAGGGAAGATCAAATTAATGTTTGTGAGGTTAATTCAAGGCTTATAAGACTGTACTAAAGAGATAATTATGAAATTTTGTAAAGATTGTATTATAAAACATTTGAAGGATTAATCTTGAAAGTAGATTTCAATTGAATCAATTATATGTAATTATAATAAGATGATTATTGCCAAAAAAATAATATTATTATTGGTCTATAAGACCAATCTAATAAGCTAATACAAGATAAATATCAAGAATTGGTCATTTAAATAAGCCTCAAAGATAAATTGTGGAAAAATATTAAGTAAAAAATGGATTTTGGGCCTAAATATCCTAGGATAGGTAAATGGTATTAGACCATTTGTCATCAGTAAGTATCTAAATTTTATCCCAAAACTTTTCATTGGAGTGACTTCTAAATTTATGAATTGACAACCAATTTCTTGTGTTCATAAATAATGGATGGAATCACTCATCCTATCCATTATATACATGATATGAATAATATCATTCATTTCCATCTATCTCTATTTGAATTAAAGGATACTAGTCACCTAGATTTATATAGAGATGGTGGGGGTCCTCTCCCAATAACAAGATAAGTGAGTACCCTAAAAATATACATGTGACGACTGAGATACTTAAGATAGGATGGTGTAGTCATCTTGAAGGTGCCCCTCCATCCTACTATGTATGTATTGGTCAAGGGTATGGATGTGGGGATTCTTTGAAGGAACTAGAATAGATGGGGCCATGCCATCACCCCCCTCTATTTAGGATTGGAGTACATATTTTGGTCATTTCACATTGTCATTTTAGTATTAGATTATAATTATATTAGGTATTCAATAGATCCAAGTATTCTTTATGGATTTTAACCTCAAATCACATTCTTAATTCTATATCCCCACTTTATAATGTTCTCTTGCTCCATATACAACTTCAACCTTCCTTCTCTCTCACTCTTTAACCAAGAACTCAAAACTATGTCTTTTAGGCTTTACACATAATCTATAGCCTAATGTATTAGCTATAACATGAGGTATAAAGGTTAATATTTCTTGAATACACAAAGAAAAATTCACACATAGAATACCTTACCTTCTAAAGAGGTTCCAAACCATCAATATATTATGTTCACTTAATAGGCTTTTAGCCTTTCTAAGAATGTTTTCAAGGACCTAATATAGGTAAGGGTAAGATTTGAAAATCTCTAAGGAAATTATATTATTTTTTATACTATTAAGTATGATAATACAAGGTTTTTTAAATGATTAAGAGTAATAAAATGCAAAATTTGACAAAAGAGATGGTTGATGCAAAATAAGGAAGTTTGAAAGGGATAGTAAAGAAGAAGAAATAACTTCTTGAGCCCTAACTGAAATTTCTACCTCTAAGACCCCCAAGTGCAAATACATCACTCAAAAAACATCTAGATAATAAAATTACATGTGTTCCAATGTCCATGATGTCTAATTCCACCTGGAAGCACATTTTCACTACTATTTAGGAGCACAAAAAGAGTGATAACTAATGTTATCAAAGTTGAAGCTACAAGTAGAGAAATCCATTTTTGGTGATTCTTAGATTAAAATTTGTGCTCCCAACATGTTTGTAGGGGTGGATAATGTCTAGGAATAGGTTCTTGGCCTCCCATCATGCATGGTTGACAAATCCACCACCCATTTTAGGCTCAAGAATGCCCTTCTCAACACAATAAAAATATTGATTTTTATCCTAACTCTAGACATGTTTAAAATATAAATTATAAGTCATATGGATGAAATTTAAGATACTTCCTATACATGCCAAATACCTCTAATTATATCCTAGATTAAGTTGGTATAAACTTTGAGAGCAATCTATGGCACAAGTTGCAATAATGATTCCTAAAATGTAACTTATTTGGTAGTGAAGAGACAACTTCTTGAGCTCCAACTGACATTTCTACTTATAGGACTCTTAGGTGAAAATACATAACTCAAATTATATATATATATATATATATATATATATATATATATATATATATATATGCATGTATGCATGTATGTCTCTGTGTGTGTCTCTCTCTCTCTCTCTCTCTATATATATATATATATATATATATATATATATATATATATATATATATATATATATATATATATATAACACATACATGTATATGTGTGTGTGTCTATATATATATATATATATATATATATATATATATATATATATAAAGTTCTTCAATGACAATGACATACAAGTCCACCCATAAGTACATTTTCACTACTATATAGGAGCACAAAAATAATAAACAAATATTGTCAAAATTGAAGCTACCATTAGATAACTCTATTTTTGATGCTAATTGGCTAAAAAAAGACACTTCCAACACATATAGATGGGTAGATAACATCTAGGAATAGATTCTTGGCCTCCCATCATGCCCAATCAACAAACCCACTACCCATTCTTGGTTTAAGAATGCCCTTCTCAACATAAGAAAAATGTTGGTTTTTAGCCTAACTTGAGACATGCATAAAATAAAAACTATAAGTCATATGAATGAACCATAAGATTTATCCTATGCATGTGGAATCACTCTAATTTCACCCTATATAAAGTTGGTATAAAATTTGAGAGTAATATGTGACATAAGTTATAGTAACGGATCCTAAAATGTAACTTTTTGGTAGTGAAGAGACAACTTCTTGAGATCTTACTAGAATTTCTACCTCTAAGACCCATAGATGTAAATCCATCACCCTAATTACGTCTATATAGGAAAATTACTGATGTTCTAATGACCATGATGTCTAAGTACACTTATAATTACATTTTCACTACTGTTCAAGAGTGCAAAAATACCAAGTACTTTTAGTAAGCTTCTCTTAGTTTCAAGAATATGAAATTCTATACTAACAATGCCAACCACATGATTTTGAAGGATTATTTGGCACCATTAATCTAAAAAAATTTATTAGTAAGTAATTAAAAATAAAATTTATACATGTACTACCTAAACAATCAAATATATTTGGTAGAATTGATTACATCTACATTTTACAAGTCAATATACATGTGCATTTTAATCTAACAACCCGCTAGGATCTGCTCTAATCTAGATAGTATCAAGAATAACTGCATGATATAACTCATGAAATTTCTATAAATTATTATTTAATGACCTCCCATGATATTTTTTCAACTTAATATTCACTGTAAGAACCAAATTTGAATAGTGAAATATCTTCTTGTGTATTTCAAAGTTTTCAAATAACCATACATCTCAATTTTTGATAGGATATCATTAAAGCCAAGTTCTAGTGACTACCATAGATCCAATAGGATAGTTAATGTTTTCTTAATCTATTATCAGGGAATTCAATTTTTTCTTTCCATATACACATGGACACAATTAGTAATTTTTTCCCTCTTCATTGTTCTCATCCGCAATAACTACAAAAGCATGCCCTTTATCACAAAAAATATTTTTAATCACACTATCAAAATAGATAATAAGAATAAATAATACATAATGATTAATATTCTACCCAATTACACTAGATTAGATACATGGTCAAAGTCATGTGATGATGTCATATCTATAAGTTGCAATCCTAGTGGACCCTGAGATGTGTTGTTTGGAATGAGAGATCTATAATTGTAATCATCCATCCACCCTTGTGACTCATACTCATTTCAAATATATTCCATGCATGAAAAACATAAATATGCAAAGTGTCTTATATGAATAGTGTAAGACCTTGCATTTGGTCTACAAAATGAATGGAACTCAATTGAACCCATTAGAATCATATAATCATGATAATTTATTGTGTTCTTCCTCCATTAACCAAAAATATCTAAAAATAGTAGAATTTTCTTGAGAACCATGGCACATGTTCTCATTACACCATTCAACCATAGATTTAACATAAATTAAATCAATATCCTCTTTAAATTTCAACTCCTCCCTTGAAATTGCTCTTTCTACACATGCTCTAGCACTGTCATGCTCCCATTTTCCATGGCCAGCCTCATTGAAACTCTAAATATGTTTTATGCCAATAGTAACATGCATCCTTCACAACCAATGAACCATCCTTACATTCTTGAATTGTGATGTGCAATTGTCTAACCAAATGTAATGCTAATTGAAAGTAATGTTCCTATGAGTCAAGTGTCTATAGAACTTTTCAAAACAACCTTGCACAGACTCGGTACAATGTGATTGGTCATCACTATATAGAAATGGTACTCCTTTAATATTTTTTTAATCTTTCTCTATACTATTAGGTTCATTCATGAATGATATATACATGAATATGGAAATTTATGATGAGTTGTACTACTGTAATTGAATTTTTATTTGTGGTTTGAATGTGTAATTTTTAGCAAAATTGAATATTGAAACAATCGAATAAAGTGGAAATGTGTCCTTACTTATCTTGACATATTAATCCAACCATCTATCCCTATGTGTGTGCATTGTATACTCATAAATAATTTTTCTCCTAAATTTGACCATAAATTTTGAAGCAGATATCTATTTTGTAACAAGATCATATTTTTAAGATTCTTTTTCATCTTTTACTTGATAAGTCAAAGATTTGTATTTTCTCAAATGAACTAATTCATGACCAATTGCACATGTACGCTCCTTATAGAAACAATTTTTTAATTTTTGGCTATCCACCACAAATGTTAAAATTTCCATCTAAACATGATTTCTTATAAAAGAATTATCCATCTAGTCTTTCACAAAAAAAATAGAATAAACTCCCCAGCTGATTTTGGCATAACTTCTATGCCACACTCTTATAAAATATTTTTAGTATCTAAAGTACAATGACTATGGTAAAAAAACATCATAATGCATTGAAAATTCAACATGCTGCCTACAACAACAAGCAACATGTGTGTGATTTATTTTTACATAATTTATTTTTGGCCATCTCAAAGAAACTTTAACTAATAGAAATTTATGGATGTAATTGTGTTTGAGTCATATCCAAAAAATGTTTCAGATGTGCTTCACAATTATGATAACAAAATGTTGTTTTCACTACATCTTGCATTGGGTGAAACTCTGTTATTGTCTTTTCAAATTGTGCAAGTAACTCTTTGAGAGTATCGGCTATAGTTTTGTCTTTTTTATGGAATTCTACCAAATAACTCTTAGAGATCATTTGTATTGTGGTCAATAAGTCTTTCATGTCTTCCAGTTACTTTCACTAATGTTTTTTGTTTATATCAAGTTCTCAACTTATTTTTGAAATCAATTATTTTTTACCTAGACTATTTACTATACAAGTTGTAATTATACACTAGGTAACATTATAATTTTTATTTTTTATAAATAAAGTATTGATACTACATGTTATATCAATTAACTATATCTTATAGTGCAAGTAAATTAATGTAGAAAATAAGCTACTAAAAACATAAGACAAAGAGAGGATACATTACATAGAGATTCCGTGAAAAAGCCTTACAAAAAAGCAAAGAAAAAAATCACAAGTAAAATGGATGATTCTATCTTCATTAACACAACAACGGCTCTCTTCTACAATAGCTTCTCCGACAATTCTATCAGTGCTAACATACAAGCACTCAATACTTCAACCTAAATCATTCAGGTTGTGAACCAAGTTACACTAGCCTACAAGATCCAACCTCCAACCATGCAAGCCCAAGGCTTTCATAGATCCACTAAGTGGATATATTACAAAGAGAGCTTCATACTTATTAATAGCATTTACAACAAGAGAGAGAGGGGGGGGGGGGAGGGGGGGGAGAGAGGATGATAGTAACACAAATGTTTTTGCCACATTCCATGTGGGGTGAATAATGATCATCAAAAGTTATCTATCTTCATGTGCAAGGGTCCAAAAAGTAGTCCATCTATTATAGACAAGATCCAAGCCACTTTCATGTGGTGGCTCCAAACATTGTCTCCCACTCCATAAGTGATGACAAATAAGAATAATAAACTTGTCTTTATTCTCTATGTGACCATATGAGTCCAAAAGATGCTTGCAATCATCTTTTGACTTCTTCCACACATGAGAATCATGGGGTTCCTTAAAAATTTGACCCACACCAACCCTTTTATCTTTTACACCATGTGATACCACCTATATGACTATCGAAGACAAAGCCATGTTCCTTGGTGGAGTGCTATGCCTCATTCCCATCACATCAACATAATCACTCATGGGATACCCTCTATAGGCTCCTACCACATCACCAATCAGTCACATCACTCAAAAGCCACATCACTAACCATCCACATCACCATCAAGCCACGTTATCATGAATAGTGCATATGCATAGTTATTCATAAATAGTGACTTCACATCCTAACATTATTACGTGATTTCAGGGCTATAATATAATATGCATCATATATATTTTCAATGATTTTATTATTTTCATCATTTGTGTTAGATGTTATTAGTCCTAATGTGTACATTATAAGTCTCATTTTAATTAGTTTCATCAATGAAACAAATAATTGACGTCTTTGACTATCATAATCCTATTTATGAAAGAAACTATCCCAAATTTCTTGAGCGAGTCTTCTTAAATGGTGGTCAGACAATTTTTTATGCATTGGTTTCAAAATATTTTAATCTACTTCAATTATGTACTTATATTTTCTACACACAATTCTTGGAGGTGTTGTTAATGATAGAATTTGTTGAGAGGGTGTTTTAAAATATTTATTAATTTCATTGTTTAGTGGTGGGATACAATTTTATTCATTGTTTATTTATTCATTATATGTTTCCATGATTTATTTATTTATTTTTAATTTCATCATTATATGTTTCCATGAAATTTTCTTCATTGTTGGCGAGGTAAAGGATCATGCATAGACTCATCATCAACAAAATCAAAAAAATTATACTTTGAATGTGAACTTCCAACATTATCTATTTCATTATTGTTAATTTCATCATTAGTCTATTCATTTTTGTCAATTTCATCATTATTCAAGTCATTATTATCAATTGGCTCACTATCTATGACATTTGGCTCATTAGAGTTAGGGTTTGTACTTTATCTAGAATGAAGTACTTGCATTCAAACATTGTTTTTTTCCTCACCTCTTCTAATTGATCTGGTGTTTTGTTATTCAATTTCTTCCTCTTCCTCAAATATGATCCATCACCCATTGGATAATTGATAGCTTTTTAAAGGTGGGATAAATAAAGTACTTAAAACTATGTAAAAAGTACATAGAGAATTCTTATGGGGACAAAATTCTTGATTTGGGTTAAAAATAGTCATTGAAAATTAATTTTGTCTATATTGTAACTAATGTGTATGTGTTATTAATATTATAGTTTTCAGGGGTTTAAGGTTTAGGGTTTTTGGGTTTAGGGTTTAGGGTTTTCCCAATGACGATGCAATAAGACTATCATATGATACATTTGCCCCTTTAATTAGCCCAAAGTGAATTGATTTATTTGAATTAGTACCAATTAGGTTCGATTAGAATGTCATTTGATTGATGTCCATGTTAAGTTCAATTAGGCCGAAGTTATATTCACTTACTCCAAATTAGGTTTAATTTCCCCCGATTGATGTTAATTAGTCCAAAATAGATTTAATTAGTCCAAAATAGATTCAATTAGTTGGTGTCCATGAGGGCATAGAGGACACATTGCAACCTCTCCCATGAACGTGATGTCAAACCCTTTTTCAAATCAATAATCATTTTTGATTTCAAGGATGCATTGAGCATTAGAGTCTAGTATAAATCTAGATTATTTTTGTGAATAAGTATTAAAAAAAGGAAATGTGTTATCACATTTTTAAACCACATAAATATATATTATAATAATGAGGTCACTTTGTTTATTATTTTGCATGATGTGACCCATAACCTTATAGATATTATGAGATATTATAAATATAACGTCCTATAAGTTTATTGAAGCTTTTATACTTGATATGATTCTTTGGGTTTTCAAGTGAATTAAACTAGTTCTTATTTTATTTATGTTGAAGAGTATAAATCAATGTGTAAGCATACTAGGGGAGTGTCTGTGGGTATATTAGAGGATAACATTTTAGGTATATTGAATTCAATTGATGTGAGTTGGTTGGTTGTTTTTATATCTTTTTGAACAATCAATTCAACAAATGTAGTTGTGAATCGACCTTTTACATCAAAATGAATGATCAAGGAGAGATATTAAGTGTTTTCTTATATGTTGATGATTTGGTATTTATAGTGTATGATTTAATTCAAATGTTAAAATCAACAATGAAAAGAGATTAAATGATGGATTTTGCTTAATGAAATATTTTTTTGGAATTGAAGTAAGCCAAACAAAATATGTAAATGATGTTTTGAAAAAGTTCAATACGTTGAATTGTAAACTATAAGATGAACTTATGACAATGGGATTGAAACTGAGTAAAGAAGATAAGAGCACACATACAGATCCAATGTTGTACGAGAGGCTAGTGAGCAGATTGATGTATGTAACATTTATTATGCTTGACATTGTATATGTCCTGAGTCTTATTTTAAGACTCATGGAGACACCTAAGGACTCGAATTGACAAATATGGAAAATAATTTTGAGATATGCTAGTGAAACAAAAGATTATGGGCATTTTATATTCAGTATCAAAACAATTCAGGTTGATTGGTTGCAAAGACAACCATTTTTTGTGTAACATTGATGATAGAAAGAGCATATCTAGATATATTTTTCACCTTGATTCATGTAAAGGATCAAGGGCTTCCCAAAAACATCCAATTGTTACTCTTTTAATGACAAGTAGAATCTATAAAAGCTATATTAGTAGCATGCCAATCCATATGGATGGGAAGAATGATAGTATATTTGAAGCAAGAATAGAAAGAGGCAACACAAATTAATTGTGACAGTAATTCAACAATTGAAAAAAAATTATGTCTTTCACAAAAAGAACAAACACATTGATATAAGCTATCATTTTGTAAAGGCACTCATCATCAATGATGAAATATACTTAAAAATTTTTAATGTTGAAAATCATTATGTATACATTTTCATAAAGTCATTAGCAAATTTTTAAAAAAAAAATTGAAGAAAATTTAAATTTTTTTAATGCTGAAGATCAATATGCATACATCTTCATAAAGTCATTAGCAAAAGAAGGTTTTAAAAATTTAAGAAAGAACTAGACAACACCAATTTGACACAATTATGAAGTCAAATTTAAGAAAGAGTGCTGGAAGATAACTTTGTATCTAACATATTTTTAACAAAGCAAGCAGATAGAAGCTTTTATTGAAACGTGGCATAGAGGGCTGTCTCCCTCTAGTTGGTCCTTCTCCTCTGGAATATCCTCTGGTATGTGGTCTTGTGTCTCATTCCGGTATCTCATGATGATGGTGAGACCAAGTACCATGTGCTTCATATGGTAGCAGTGAATTATCACGGTGTCGAGGTCGGTACCAAGGTCATTGCATGTTGGTGAGAGGTTGTTCCAAGTAATCAGCTAATGACTTGAGAGCATCTGCATCTTAGTTGTCTTTTGAATCATCTTCAAGGAGATCATCTAGAATTGGTTTGTAGATGTCATCCTGTAGGTAGAAATCTTAATCAAAATCAACTATATCCCACCACACTACTACGTTGGAAGTGAAAAAAACTTTGACTGCAGGATTTTGAAAATGGCACTAAGGAGCAATATGGCCAGGCTTATGATAGATGTAGCAAATAGGCTGCTTGGATGGACGACGGGCAGTGTGACATTTCTTGAAGAAATGATGAGGATGAACATAGGAGTGTTTGTGAGGAAAAAATGATATGTTAAATCCATTAAATAATATTTTAGCATGGTGCAATTCTATGAGAGTTATCACCATTAATGCTCATTTAGATCCAACAGGTACTTCCAATTTTGCTTCTAAATTCTTTTAGAGAATTGTAAATCACTGGTGGGACTCCATGACTGAAGCTGAACAATTTGAAAGGTTCACAATCACCCTGATCTTCTACCTACTTTATTCAATTTATTAATAAATGAGTTTGCTCCTCCAGTCGCAAATCATGAACTAGAATCTAAGAAATGGCTTCTAAAAATAGAGCTTTGTGGACATATTTCATATTTTGGCCAAATTTGCAAATTTGTAACTTAAGGCACATAACTCGTGAAGGAACCAAACTTTCAAGAGATGTTTTTAATGCTACAAGGAGCAAACCCATTTGATCCACTAGCCTAGAAGGCTTCTTGAGTAAATGATCTTGGCATAAGAATGAATGAGCCCATATGATTGATTCTCCTTGACTCATCCATATGCACAAAACCTGGTAACATTGAAATGGTCATTTATCTTTTCCTGCTATTGGGACCAAAAGTGAGGACAAAATATAGATGGAGTGAATGGAGCATATGAGTCGCACATGCTCTTAATTTTATTCTGAGTATTCCATAGGGTCTTTTGCACTGTTATAGTGTTTTAAAGGCTTATGATATCCATGATCCTTTCACTCTATCTGCACCATCCTGAGCTTGTCAAACTATTTGAATCGATTGCTCAATTAGGAGCTCTACATCAAGATTACTTAATAATTAGGCACAACTTGGTATGTGGGCCAAAAATGGCTAACATTTATGACAACTCATAGGGAAGCATGCCTGCTATGCTTTGAGAACCCAGACCAAGTTAATAGTCTGATTCATTGGGCATGGACTCACCTCTCTACAACTGAGCTAGTTGAGGAGGTGATGCAAGGCTACCTCTCTCGATAATCTTCCTCTTGAAACAACAAAGACCAAAACAATAGGGGCAAATTCATGTAGGCAAATGCAAGAAAGAAAAACAACTCACCCACTAAATAAAAATGTGCATAAAATCACTTAGAGAGAAGCATGAAACCTATTCTAGCTTATATAGAAGGTTTACAATTTATAAGTGCTTCCACCTGGATCAAATGGAAAGGATTTGGCATCACTTACTTGTAGTGAACCAAACTGAAAAACACTTTGCTTTTGGGAGCTTATGGCATGTGGTTGAAAAGCATGGTTGTTTCTTCCTTTGGCCTACTCTCGAGTAAATGAAAAGAGGCAAACATGTCTCCAATGTACATGTATTGCTTCATTTCTCCAAGGCTTGCTCCAACTTGGACTGCAAGGGCCTTTGCAAACTCCTCTTTTGATGGCTCAATTTTTTGCTCTGAATTAAGCACAACACATGGTGGTTACTTTGAATTGGTGCTTGGTTGGTTGTTTAGGATTAGGCAAAAAAGCTTTAAGTCATCCTAAAAGGTAGTTTACCATTGGTCATCTGAGATAATGCCAAATTCAACACCATCCTTGCTTTGTTTTATGTGAAAGGAGTTGTATGGAAACTCATCAATCCATCTATGGCTCAAAATATCATTTCCTTGTGGCTCTAAATCTGACCATTCTCCCTTATTTTTGAATACATTAGTACTTCCTTCAAAGGACAATTCATCTTGAGATTGGTCAGCCTACTCAGCCTGATTGGGAAGTTCATGTTCATGCTCTAAAAGAGGCAAACGCTGATTTATAACCTCTACCTGGTCCATGAAGTCATGGTACATATGCTGCCATACTTCATCTATATCCTTCTTGATCTCCATTTCTTCTTGAACTAACTCCTAGACTACCTCGACTGACACTTCTTTTTCTTGCCTTATGCCCTACTTGATTTATTTACACAAAGGGAAAGCATAATGCTCAGCCATCTCCTCCTTTTCCTAAATAGGCATAGGGGAAGGGCATTTTCTCAAGGGAGGGTATGACATAGTTGGTGTCATTGGCATAGGAGAGGATCCAAGATGGGATGGTTTTATGTTCCTTATCTGATAAGTGTGAGATTGGGTGAGTTTGATTAGGGGGTCAAGTTTGAGTATGATATGAGTAGGAGAGATAAATTGGGGTCTAAGGTTGGTTTCTCTTATTAAGAGAAACTGATAGTCACTTTTATTTTTGGATTGGTCTTGTCTAACCAAGCATCCTACTTGAAACCTTAATTCCTGCTCTTGAACATAAGCTTGGTGCTTAAGCTCCCGTTGTTTCCTATAGTACTCTTCCTCCCTATAAACCTCTCTTAAATTGTTTTCGAGATCAAGCCATACCTCCCTAAGGTTTTTTTTCTTGCAGGTAAGTGGGGTAAATTCTGACAAAGTTGATACATTGAATCTTGAGGGCCACTTGGGGGGAAGCTATGAATATTGCTAAATTGATATGAAGGATAAGAAATGAATGCATTTTGATCAAATGGGTGATGATTGTACATACCAACTTATGATGATTAGGCACCTGGGTTGCTTAAACTAACTTAGAGATGTTCAGAGTCTGTCAGGAATCTAGAACAACAAACATGCTCTGATGCCACTAGTTGGGATCTTGCTTCTCAGAAAAAGCACAGTATGATTACCAAGTATAAGCAATTGAATATGCGGAAATAACCAGAAACACAAGTAACTAGAATTCACCAATAGCACAGAATATGAGAGACAATACACTATCTTGTATTAACACTAACAGAAAAGAATACAACAAAGAGCCGCCACACTCTTTCACCTTACAGAGATTCGCCACACCTCAAGTGTTCAGTAATTCTTCTCACACACACTCTCCTACACAAAAACGGTCCCAACAACCAACTCACACACAGAATTGGTGTTCACCTCACCAACCAGTCAGTAATAACCCTGCCGGTACATCAAGCACTCTATAGCACTTCAAGCTGATCTCTCATGAACCTGCAACCTGCAATTCAAAGACCAAACTTACATGTAGATCCCCAATGAGCTTGCAACAACCTGCAACTCACAGATCTTACAACTAGAAGGAACTCTTCCTTTCTATCTCATGCCTTATACAATACATGCCAATGGGTCTATAAATAGATCTCTAACTCAAACACTAACTTAGACTCTTAATTTAGACAATAGTCCTCGCAGTACAAGACTCTAACTGGTCTCAACATGCAAACTCTTCGTTCACTTAACTAACTGTCCATGAAACGAGCAGTTCCGGAACACACAGGCGATCGACATTGGTCCCTGCTTGTCTGGTTCTGCCGACGTCGGCCGACTTCCTGCCGTCGCCGGTGGCCTTCTGCACTGGACTCTATCGACGTCGGTCCTGATGCCGACGCCGGTTACTGTAGAACTCAACAACCATCTGTTCCTCAGTTTGCAAAGGTTGAAGCTTTTAGCTCCACAACCTAACAATCTCCCACTTGGAGATAAACAGCTGCAACCTGTACATGTACCTGTACACCGTCTAGTTTGTTACCTTGGCTATGTATCCATCTTCAAAATCATCCTTAAAGACCAACCACCACAAAATCCGTGGTGCAAAACCTGTCATCCAAATTACCTACCACATCCACATCTACAACCATGTAGAAATAACCCTGAACTTGCATAGCATGTGCACCTGCTACTAGTCCCTGTAAGAATTCACTGAACTGACCTCCAATGGTTCTCTCCCAGATTGGCTCCTAACTTGTGACAACTCCCACTGCTTGGGAAAACTCAGGTTTAGTACATACCATGCACTCAACCTCATTATGTGAATCAAGACACCTGTTCTATGAACTGTCTAACCATCGGTGTGCTAACCGGTTCCACACAATCATCCTGAAACAAAGTCAACAAATGACCTACCATGTCTCTAGAACACACTCTTGCCAAAGAATCTTGCTGCTCCCAGATCCTCCATGACAAACACCTGAACTAACTTTACCTTTAGTTCAGCAATACCTGTATATGTAACCCTGCAACAAGCACATCATACAGAAAATAGGATAGTGTAGCTAATACTATCCAACCTGGTAAAGAGAAACACAATGAACAAACCTCCATTGCCCTGCAGCTAATACAAGATCAAATACCCTGATCTTCCATCTCACGTATCTATTTCCGCTCTTCTTCATCCTTAACATCCATTCATCTTTCAGTGCTTACTTCCAGCTGGCCACACTACCCAAAACCCCTGTTTGGTTCTCCTCCAAAGAATCACATCCTCATCCATGCCTAGCTCCCACTGTTTCCTGGATCTACCTGTTCTGCTTCTTCAATAACTCCCTGGTCCTATGCCATAAGTGAGCAACAAGTAGTGTAAAGAAGGGAAATGACGAATTTAAGAACTTACTTACACCTTCAGTCCTCCATATGGGCGCTTGAGACTCCATGACAGCTTGCTGTCCACCCAAAATTTGTCTCAGTGACCGATGCCGGTCACATCTCAGTCTACAGCCGACCGATGTCGGTTCCCTGCGACTGCCTCTCCGCCGACGTCGTTTTCCCCTGGCCGACGCCGGTCTCTGTCTGCCCCGAGTCACCGACGTCGGGCTGCACATAGCCGACATCGGTCCCTATCTGGACACCGACGCCAGTTTTCCTGCCGACGTCGGTCTCTGTGTTTTTCTTGTGAGACCTGACTTTTTCCCGCGAGCTCCTTTTGGATCAAACCCTTGTCCAAAACACCCTTGCTCTGCTCAGAATTCCTCTGCACCTTGTGCTGAACTCTGTCCGTCACTTTCTCCTTGAAAACCAAGGCTTTCCTGTTCTTGTCACTAACATCGGATTCCTCAAGAAATCTCACCTTCTTCTTCTGCATACAGAAACCACGATCCATGCCTTCCAAATCCGAAAGCATATCCTTTGACTCAAGAACCAGCATCTCCTTCATATCTATGTGACCAAGCCTATCAAGCCACATCTCTGAATCTACAGCTGAAGTAGATAACCCAGAAGAAGAATCAGTAAAACAAGTAGATAGATAAAGCGTACCTACTTTCTTACCTCTAGCTATAACAAGTGTACCCTTGGTAACCTTCCAAGAGTCCACTGTGAGAGTTACTGTGCAACCCTCTTCACCCAAACTTCTAACAGAAATCAGATTCCGCTTCAGAACTGGGACGTGCATGACCTCCTTTAACACCCATGTGTTACCTGTCTGCAGTTTCAGCTTCACTTTGCCTTTGCCAACGATCTGACAAGACTTACCATCCCCTACACAAATTTCTCCAAAATCTCCCTGGACATACTCATGAAAAAATTTCCTATGTGGGGATGCATGAAAAGAGGCACCAGAATCTAATACCCAAGATTCTACTTTATCCAAAGAACATACCAGAGCATCCTATGCAATGTAACCTGCAGCATCTGCTTCTTCTTCATGTTCTTCATGCTGATCTGTACCCGATCTGCAATCTCTCTTTAAGTGCCCTTGCTTTCCACATTTCCAGCAGGTTATTCTGCCATACCTGGACTTGGATCTCTTGTCCGTCTTCGACCTTGATCTCCCACGCTCTATCTTCTCTCTTGGCCTTCCTCTTCCTTCAACACTCAAAGCATCTCCAGATGATTCACCTGTGCTTTTCCTGCGTATCTCTTCGTTCAAGATTACACTCACAATATCATCCACTTTTAAGACTTTTGAAGGAGACACAGTATTAGAAACTGCCATTACCATACCTTCCCAACTTTCAGGTAATGAATACAAGATTAAGAGAGCTCTTATTTCATCATCAAATACAATATTGACTGAACTTAACTGGTTTACTAAACCATGGAAATCACTAAGATGGCTATGAACAGATCCACCTTCCAACATTTGCAAATTAAATAAACGCTTCATAAGAAATACCTTATTCGAAGCTGAGGGTTTTTCATATAAATTTGCTAAAGATTCCATCAACTCCACCGTTGTTTTACACTGTGATAAGCTGGAAATCACAGATGATGCAAGACTCAATCTAACAGATCCCAGAGCCTTCCGATCAAGAACCTCCCATTCTTCATCTTTCATATCCAAGGGTTTGCTAGCAACCCCACCCAACGGTAAGTACAAATCTTTCTGATACAGATAGTCCTCAATCTGCATCCTCCATAATTGGTAGTTCTTGCCATTGAACTTTTCCATTCGTAGTTGACTGCTTTCTGTCATTGCTCAACTCCCACTCAAACAGAAACCTGTGAGTAACCTGTAATCAAAACACACTACCCAGATCTACACCAATCTGTTAGTATCCCAACCTAAAGCTCTGATACCGATTGATGGTATCAAGCTTAAGAACCTACAACCAAGGCTCTGATACCAGATGTCAGGAATCTAGAACAATAAACATGCTCTGATGCCACTAGTTGGGATCTTGCTTCTCAAAAAAAGCACAGTATGATTACCAAGTATAAGCAATTGAATATGCGGAAATAACCAGAAACACAAGTAACTAGAATTCACCAATAGCACAGAATATGAGAGACAATACACTATCTTGTATTAACACTAACAGAAAAGAATACAACAAAGAGCCGCCACACTCTTTCACCTTACAGAGATTCGCCACACCTCAAGTGTTCAGTAATTCTTCTCACACACACTCTCCTACACAAAAACGGTCCCAACAACCAACTCACACACAGAATTGGTGTTCACCTCACCAACCAGTCAGTAATAACCCTGCCGGTACATCAAGCACTCTATAGCACTTCAAGCTGATCTCTCATGAACCTGCAACCTGCAATTCAAAGACCAAACTTACATGTAGATCCCCAATGAGCTTGCAACAACCTGCAACTCACAGATCTTACAACTAGAAGGAACTCTTCCTTTCTATCTCATGCCTTATACAATACATGCCAATGGGTCTATAAATAGATCTCTAACTCAAACACTAACTTAGACTCTTAATTTAGACAATAGTCCTCGCAGTACAAGACTCTAACTGGTCTCAACATGCAAACTCTTCGTTCACTTAACTAACTGTCCGTGAAACGAGCAGTTCCGGAACACACAGGCGACCGACGTCGGTCCCTGCTTGTCTGGTTCTGCCGACGTCGGCCGACTTCCTGCCGTCGCCGGTGGCCTTCTGCACTGGACTCTGCCGACGTCGGTCCTGATGCCGACGCCGGTTACTGTAGAACTCAGCAACCATCTGTTCCTCAGTTTGCAAAAGTTGAAGCTTTTAGCTCCACAACCTAACAGAGTCACCATTGATGTTTATTGAATGCTTCCAAAGGATGATATGCAAAAGGATAACACCAAAGATTCTTCTACTATTTTAGACTTTAGTCCCACTGGAAATGCCAAAAATAGTTATAGCTTCAACTCACACCCCTAGGAGAAGTGGTTTTAAGGCTTCCCCTAGTGGAGCTATAAAATGGGAACAACCCTAAGCCATGGGTTGCCTATGTTGAGGCTGAACCTTTGGAGTAGGTTGATTCCTCTTTGATGCTCACCTAAACTAGAACTAAGCCTAATACTTCATGGGAAAAGGGTTGGAGGGGATAAGGGATCCTAAGAAATCTAACATGCGATGCACCAAATTTATAGGTCAATCCTCCCTGCTTGACCTGAAGAACACTAGTGAAATAGTAGAGGCTAGTTTTAGAAAACAACTATCTACTATACATCCATATGGAGGTTCATCAAATGGTCTAGGTAGAGGGAAATGAAGGAGAGGTCTAAAGCAAGACACTAACTAGTCACAATATCCACATATGGGCTTCGATACTAGTAACTAGGCGAGATAAGTATATACCATAATAGTGAAATCAAATCACAACCTTCTATTAGTTCAAGAGGTTCTTCAAGAGGTTACAAATTCCTTCTTGGCAGAATCTGGTCTCACAAAGAGATGGAACTAAGAGAAAGATAGAGAGAGATCTAATGATCTATCTAAAGAAGCGAGAGATATTGTTCATGGCCCCAAGGCCTCCTGAGAGAGAGAGAGAGAGAGAGAGAGAGAGAGAGAGAGAGAGAGAGAGAGAGAGAGAGAGAGAGAGAGAGAGAGAGAGAGAGAGAGAGAGAGAGAGAGAGAGAGATTTTGTTTCCTTTGATAACCAATGAGCCATCAGATTTTGTTGCCTTTGATAACCAATGAGCCATCAGATTTCAAGATGTTCTATCATGCTTTTGGTTCAATAGAAACAAATCATTATGAATAGAATTTTCATAATTTTCTCTGATAGCCTCAAACCATTCTATTTTTGGGCCAACTACACTAAAAGACAAGAGTTAGGAATGAATGCTCCAACTACTTTCCAAATCCCCAAGCTTTGATCCATTGATCTTCCAC
Organism: Torreya grandis; assembly: GCA_037957365.1. Taxonomy (NCBI): domain Eukaryota; kingdom Viridiplantae; phylum Streptophyta; class Pinopsida; order Cupressales; family Taxaceae; genus Torreya; species Torreya grandis. The sequence continues at coordinate 2,078,527 of JARHVA010003082.1, forward strand.
CAGGTCTTGTCATGAAAGAAAGATTTTCAAGTCTTTGACTTGTCATGGACATGTCATGTCTGCTTTGAATCGACAGCTTGTCAAAGCATGGCTTGAAATGTCTTTTGATAGCCATGTATTTGCCTCTGTCTTAGATCTTGGACTGAATTATCTATAGAGGAAAACCAATCTAAGGATATTGGTTTTCCTATAGATTTATAGGTATAGCACTCTATTCAATAATCGGTCCTGCGAAGTCTATATTGAGCCCTCATCCTTTTGCTTCTTCTGCCAACTTAGGTCAGGGTCGAGTTCTAATTCTCATACTACCCTGTCGAGTCAGGTTTGTCTTGCTTGATCATTTTTTGCCGAAATGTCCTAGCTTGCTTGTTTTTAGTTGTCTCGATCACCATGCACCATTGGATCTTGAGATCTGATCGAACACGGGTTGTGGATCTCTTGGACCCACTACGCTGAACTTAGCTCCTCATTGGTCCTTGAGATCTGTTGCCCACTCGACTTGGTCAAGTTCCCATGGTTTTGACACTTGTTAGCCATGTGTCTTTCCTTAGGTCTCAACGAAGGATTTTTGAACCCCATCAACTAGTTCGTGGAGCTTAAATTTGATGTTTCACGAACATCAAATTTAAGCTCATATGGATTTTTCTTGGGCATAAAGTTGACACCTGCATGGATGTCTTTCATATTTTAGCCAAATTTGTAAATTGAGGCACAGAACTCATGAAGGTACCAAACTTTTAGGAGATGTTCTTAATGCTACAAGGAGCAAACCCATTTGATCCGCTAGCCTGGAAGGCTTCTTGAGTAAATGATCTTGGCACAAGAATGAATGAACCTATATGATTGATTTTCCTCGACTCATCCATATGCGCGAAACTTGGTAACATTGAAACAATCGTTTATCTTTCCCTGCTATTGGAACCAAATGTGTGGACAAAATCTAGATGAAGCGAACGGAGCAAATGAGTTCCACGCGCTCTCAAGTTTGTTTTGAGCACTCCATAGGGTCTTCTATAGTGTTGCAGTTTTTTAAAGGCTTGTGAGATCCATGATCCCTTCATTCCATCTGCACCATCCAGAGCTTATCCAGACTATTTAAATCGATTGCTTGATCAGGAACTCTGCATCAAGATTACTTAACAAGTGGGCATAACTTGGTATGTGGGCCAAAAATGGCCAACAATTACACAACCTACATGCACATTTCTCTAAAGCACATTTCCCTTACATGCACATTTCCCTGAAGGTACTTATAATGAAAAATACATTTATACCATGTACAAATGACAACATTTTTTCAATACTTTTTCTTCCATTTTAACATTATATTGTATAACATATATAACTCTTGTACAAATTAATTTAAAATTCATATATACGTTATTAAAATGTACATATACTCTTATTCAATAATGGTATATACTCTTATTTAATAATTGTATTGTAATCCCTCTATGTAATCCAAAACAAAGACACACATCAATGTCTATATAACTTTTAACTTTCACAAAAAAAAAATTGAGGAGAAAAGGGCAAAAAAAAAAACACCGAAAACAAACAAAACAACGTTGTTGTGACCGAACGGGACAAGAAAAAAATATATTAGCAAAACAGCAACAATGGTTAGGCCGTTGCATCTAGGAGTTGTGGACAAGACCACAAGAGTTGGGAACAAAAGTCTATGAAAGAAAACAGAAGAAATAAGTTGAAGTATGGGCTATGGAGATGGATCCAGCAACGAGATTCGAATCATCGATATAAAATTCGTTACACAGTATTTTATTCATTTTACACGGAAGAAACTGATTTCAAAACAAAAACCAAAACTGTAATGATTAAGCTACAAATTATCTTCCATAAAATCTCTAAAATCTATACAGCCTACAACAATGCAATGGAAAATAATAAACTGATTTATTTTCTGTATGAATTAGCTTCGTATATACTAAATATAACCACCGTACCTGAATGGCTAACAACGGCAGGAAGTGAGCGTCCATATTGATAGCCCCATTCAGAGCAAACAGCCCCCCAACCACACCACCCACCTTCTTCGTCAACACTTGTGAAATGCTGAAATCCGGCGCCGATGCTTCGATAAAATCCGCTCCACTGTCATTACAGTCAATATACACCAAGCCATCGGACGAAGTCGCCAATCTTCCGGCCAACGGGTTGAAATAAACGAGGGTTTGTGACAGGCTCTTCTTCAGCAGCTCGACCATCGACTCAAAATCTTGGGAGGCATTGGGCGCAGAATAGAAGAGTCCTTTCTGAATGTAATTGCAGTTCAGCATCTGCAAATCTGAATGGCATAGATTGCAGTGCTGGGGCTCCGAAGGACGAGCTGGGAATATCGCCGACTTTTTATCTCCCCTTACTGCTGTGGCGATTTCGACTGAAATATTCATAATGAGAGAAAACGAAGCCAAGATTAAGATTGATCTGTGAGATTTGAGCCAAAAGATAAAGTCTTTCGCTCTCCGAGCCAATTGAACTGTAAAACGAGCCATTTAATCGAGGCGATGGTCACATGCCGTGTTTCATTGAATATCGGTGACTGATTATTTTACTAAAAACTCTGCTATCAATGATTATTTAAAGTTCTTGCACATAAAAAGTAGTTGTATATATTTATTTCAATTAATTTAAAATAATCCTTGAAATGAATGTTAATCGCTAGCAGCAGGCCTAGATTCTAAAATGAATTATAAGTGGCAGCAGACGTAGAGTTTAAAATTAATTGCAAGTTTCAACTCAAATTTTGAGAGCAATGGCACATTCTATCTAGAATCTAGAGAATGTTTTTGGTAATAATGATGTGCATGTTTTTGATCGATGTTTGAATCATATTCAGTGATTTAAAAACGTGCACAAAGTTGTTTTCAATAGTATTCTCTAAATTTAAAATTTGTCGAATAAATTTAGAATATGAAGTCCTTTTTAGAGTTTAGAGTTTTGTTATGTTTTTTCGCATATTTTTTTGTCATATTGAATTATTACTTTTAGAAAGAAGTTTAGATTTTTCATTTTTTTAAGGCTCATGTTTTAATTGTATTACATTTCCTTAATCACCACCTTTTTCGAGGCTAATATTTCTATTTAATGTCTGTTGGAATTGTTTACTAATGAGACGTCTAAGATTGAATACTTGAACATCAAATACACAACTTTGTTACAATGAAAGAGATCACATAAGTGCAGAATAGAGATAGATTGTATTTAGTGAATCATTCATAGTTGTCACAATACACTAAGCTAATCTAGTTCATTAGCATAATGACTCTATCACCAGAATGCTTACTACACATATGGCACAAGGGCCAAGTAACTCCACAATCTTCATTGTAATCTACAATACTCCACACAATCCACTACGAATGCCTTGGAGGAGAGGTCCTTATATAGACAAAGAAGAGGTATTGATCCACATCCACTTGGCAATGAGAACACAACTCAGTTGCCAAGTGAATAGTAAATCCATGTGCAACATGCCAAGCCCCACATGTCAACATTGGTTGCCAAATGAATAGTGCAACCATGTTGACTACAAATAAGCATGTGCATGTGCAACAAATGACCTCACTATTACACTTAAGTGACCTAATTATTCCAACTAAGCAAACTTAATATGTATGCATAGAAAAACCATATAATGGATAAAAACCTACACCAACATCCCCCCTTAAGTGTAGCTTAGGTGGGTAGAAGATTTTGGTCCTGGCAACAAAGCCTTGTTAGATACCCAAGTACATTTAAACCCCATGTATGAACATAGAGATATACCTTCCCCATAAGTATCAGCAAAGATATGTCTCCCCTCTATAAATATCATAAATAACCCTCCTAAGTTTGCAAGTACAATGTATGCTCGAATACTGGATGTCAGACTCAGTCAAAAATGCATCCATGAGTAGTCTATGCGAACAAGCTTGTTTTTATTGTGACGAGAACTGAATTCCTACCAGATTAGACCTCACTCGACGATCTTCAACACTTGGAAGTATTGTACAATGAGGTGCGATGCGGGGGTCAAGGGGCAGTTCCCCTTGTGGGGTTTGGAGGTAGCACCGCCCCTTGTGGGGTTTGGAAGTAGCACCCCTAATGCCAAATGTAATTTGAATAGTGTGTGGCCCTAGGAATTAATAACAATTCACCAAAAATGTCTAAAAAAACTCCTTAAAATGGATTTCAGTTTCCACAAAAATGCATCCATTTAGTACAATAAATGTCATCACCATTAATGTAATATTATTTTTATATTAAAAACAATTAAAAAAATTGAACAAAATAATGGTGTGAGTCAGAGTTTCATGAACCAGTGACCTCCCACCACACTTTATTCTCACAAAAATAGCCCTGCCAACTAGTCTATAATCACTTCATGCATTACAACTCAAAAATTAATATGAGACTGCAAAACATGGTCAAACAAAGATTAAAAAATATGTTCCAGGCTGAAACACCATCAAAAATGATCATGAACACATTGCAAGTCTGATTTTGGTAAAAAATGCCAATGTTTAGTGCATGTTCAGGTAAGAATTCATCCCAACTAGGCCATGAATATGCCTTGACTAGATGAAAGGGCTATTTGAATAGTTGTGACCAGCATGTAACGTGATTTCTTGTGAGGAGTTGACTGCAACTTGAATCCGAGGTGTTGGAGGGTGTCAAAAGCCAAACATCAAAAGATGATAGGTAGGCTCAACACAAAAACTTGATGGTTGAATGCCCTCTTACAGATATACAATCAAAATTATATGTCAATACACACGAAAATACATGCAAATACCAATATTTTAGGAGAATAAACTACTCAATATTTCAAATAATAAAATAAAAATGATGTTTGTTTACCAGCTTTGCTCTGATACTATGTTAGAATCATCTACTAATGATACATCCAAGATTGAATACTGAAAAATCAAATACACAACTTTGTTGCAATGAATTAAATCACACAAGAGTAAAATAAAGATAGATTGTATTCAATAAATGGAGGTGTACAAAGCATGGGGTTCACATAGCTCACATCTCTATCACTCATAACTATCACAACACACAAAGCTAATCTAGTACACTAGCATAATGGCTATATCACCAAAATGCTTACTACACAAATGGCACATGGGCCAAGTTGCTCCACAATCCTCATAGTAATATACAAAACTCCACACAATTTACTACGAATTCCTTGGAAGAGAGGTCCTTATATAGGCATAGAATAGGTATTGATCCACATCCATTTGGCAATGAGAACACAACTCAATTTCCAAGTGAATGTAAATCCATGTGCAACATGCTAAACCCCACATGTCAACATTGGTTACCAAATTGAATAGTGCAACCATGTTGACTATAAATAAGAATGTGCATGTGCAACAAATGACCTCATTATTAAACCTAAGTGATCCAATTGTTTCAACTAAGCAAACATTATATATATATATATATATATATATATATATATATATATATATATATATATATATATATATATATATATATATATATATATATATATATATATATATATATATATAATGGATAAAAAACCTACACCAACAATGTCATCCTACTCAATTCCTACAACATTTGTTGTAAGGGTTTCCAACAAAGTTGTAGATTTTAATGGCATCAAAGTGAGTGTGGAAATTTGTTCTGAAAGTCTTCCACAAGGTAATGATCTTACCCTTGAAAGCCTCCCTAATGTTATTTTAGGTTATCTTTAATTTGATAAAGCTTGCAACAATTTTAAGTAGTTTAATCTTGTTGCCTATTTTATTGGTCAGGACCCTGTTGAATGCACTTTGAAACCCAAGGTTCGTAGTACGTAGACAACCACCCATGGTGTTAAAGTTGAGGGAGTCCAAAACATGACCAATGGTTTTTTTTTGTTTATATTTAATAATGCAAACCACTATTGGGCCATTATTTCTCATGATCCCTAGTTTATCTACCATAATTTGGTCATATTCTCTCATTAAACACTAGTGTTTATCATCCTTGATCATGACAAACTAAAAATTAATTTTTGGATAGAGTTTACTGGCCTCTCCTTACCCTTATAGATTTTTATGCATCAGTTGATTAAAACCATAGCCTCTAGGGCTTTCTATAGGGTTTAAGAACGAAAAAGTTTATGCGGCATGGGCATAGAAACACATATGCATTAAAGTGGATCTCTCAAAGGATCTCAAGGATACTATTTATATCCAAATAGGTGATAAGCATTTGACACAAAGGGTGCTTTATATCAATATGACCAACACACTTTTTTTACTAGGCCACATATCATACAATCTATGAATGTTTTTCAATGGCCAACTTTAGTCCAACTCTACCTCCCATAACATCTCATGAGATGAATAAGAATTCTCAAACATCCTCAAATAGATGGCCAACTATGACTAATAAAAATATTAATCAAAAATATTATGCAATGAGAAAGGCCCTATGATGTAGAAGCATCCAAGGTCTTGAAGAATCTTACATCACCAAAAATAGAGTGAATTTATTTTTCATTGTTGTTTACTTTCCATTTTGGTTCTTGGTGTGTTTGGAGGAAGTTTATTAGTTTTCATGCCATTTCATCTTGGCATGCTCTTGGTGACATCACACTTGCACTTATATCATCATCTTACACAATGTATAGCTACTTTGGTGGTTGAAGACAAATACTTCATCTTTTGTGACTGGTAGAGTTACAGTGCTAATTGGACTTCACAATATCGATTAGGTCTTGTGGAGAATGCTAAGGAATTTATAATCGTAATCATGAATTACAACCCTAATTAGTCTATACATCGGTAAAGAGTGTTTATAGTTGTAATTGGGTTCTCTAACACCAATTTAGTCTTGGAGTATTATTGGTCATGGTTATAGTTCTAATCAAATGTTAGTTTGTCGATTAGGTCTACGATTAGCATCAAAAAGATTTAGTAATTGTATTCAAGGTTGTAAGTCCTAGAATGGTCTAAGGATTATTTGCTTGCTATAGGATTTGCTAATTGGGTTTCACACTACTGATTAGGTCTTTGAACAAGTTCTAAACACCTAAAATTGTAATCAAGATCCATTTCCATGATTAGGTCTTCATTGAAAGTTTAAGCCTCCTTTAGTTGTAATCAGAATAATTTTATAGATTTGGTCTTGCCTAAAGATTTGGTCAACATCCTTTGCTAATTGGAATATAACTTCTGACTAGGTTTTGATGGATTTATTTAGCATTAACAATGTTAATTAGGTAGCACTTTCCTGATTAGGTCTATGACTTCATCAAAGTTGTTTGGTAGTGTTATTCAGGATTGAGTTAGCCAATTAGGTCTTAAGCATTAATGCTTGAGACATCCTTTAATTTGCTGGGTTGAAATTTTGATTAGGTCAGTGGGTTTCCTTACTTAATTTAATAGTGTTTCTCAAAGTTTTAGACCCGACTAGGTTGAAAAGCATTTGAATGGTTACTTGTAGTTCTATCTGGAGTATGAATCTTGATTAGGTTGGGGATGGCTTGCTAAATCATTATTAACACAAAATAGGGATGTAAATCCAAAAAATGATATTGGTAAGATTTATGTTCTCCATGCAGTTGTAATTGGAAATGCAAATCCCAACAAGGTCATGGCCATTTTGAAACTTGTTTGGCACCTTATTAAAACTTGATTTGGTATTGTAAGACCAAACATGCCTCCAAAAGACTCGATAAGGTTTTATATAGTGTAAATTGCATGTAGAAAGTTCAACTAGATCTTGAATAGTTATAAAGAGCTTGGGAAAATCATGATAGGGTTGGGGTATAATGAAAAGTGCCTTCAAAATTTTTGATTACTTCTCCTGTAACTACATACATGGGATTTGACCTTTTTAATGAACTGTTTGATGAATGAAATAATTATGTTTGAAGATGAAACATGAGAAGAAGATGAAGAGATATCATGCGAATATCGAAGGTCATATATTATCATCCTTTTAAGATAATTACCTATTATTTTGAGGGATGGCTAGAGAATGATCAGAATCCATTATTTTTATAATTCTTGATTAGAGAGGTATGTGTACTACCATTTTAAAGGCATAGGTCTGTGTGTAAGACATGTAGATGTTTTTTTTTATTCCTCCTTTTTCAATTGTTGTAATAATCCCAATAATTGAATTGATTAAATGTGAAATTCATTGTGTTAAAGTAATGAATTTGATATTTGTAGTATATTATCTGATTGTTTGATGAAATGCATGTGTATCTAATTGTGTTTGTGGACACGTGAAACACAGCAACAAAGGGAAGACTTTAATTAATATCCCCCCTCCTCATACTTGCACCACCATGACCTTTGTGTACATAACCATAGGTATATCATTGATGATAAAAAATACAACATGCCATAGAAAATAATGACATCGTCTATTATTCGCACCCCATAAGTGGTGACTTTTTTCTTTGGCTTTTAGAGCCAACTAATGATTTCCCAACCATGATATCCCCCTTATGAGTTAAAAAATGTAGATGTAACAAACCATCTTGTGGTATTTAATCATAATTTAGTTTAATGTCGAGAACATAGTCTATCTTTGCCACCTAAATATGGTGATTACATGCAAGATGAATTGCATGGTTTCAATTTAAAAGTGACTTTATGAAGGGTGGCCATCAATTTTATTTGGAAAATAAATTTTCTATTTTAGTTGAGGTGGAAAAAGAAACCACTATTAAAATAAAGGTTATTCATGGTTTTGTATTCTTGGAATGTGTGAGGACTTACTAATATAACCTGGAAATATATTGTAAGGGATATGTTTTAGTTTTTTGTCAACATAAAAATTATTTTGCCTATGATAAGTTAATTTTTTTGGCTTTTCACTCACCTTGACTGTCATAAAATATTTGGATGACTATTTTTTGTCAAATGTCAACTCAAAAGAATAGATGGCACATTGTAGTAACAATAATTTCCTCCTTTTTTCTAGTATTGTCTCTTAGGGTTCATATCACACTCATCGAGTTATGTGGACCCTCTTCAAATTCATAATGGCCACTTCCTTAGTATTGCCAATTTATGATTTCAATGATATAACTAAGAGGAATGATTTTTGGTGTTGGCTAGATGACTCATTTTTTGATATCAAATGGATCATATGTGGTGCTTTCAATATGATTGAAAAACTGGAATAAAATGAGGGGTTACTCCCCATGTGGTGGTGTGTCAGAAAAATAGAGGTGTGATTTTACATGTGTAATAAATTAGGAATTATCTGATTCTTATCACCACCACTACCTTCTTGCCACCTCACCTTGATTTTATTTTAAGACATTTCCCTATCATGTTTGAAATTTAATGGTCTACTCCTCAAGTGAGGAATGCCAATACTCAATTCTCTCTCTCTCTCTCGCTCTCTCTCTCTCTCTCTCTCTATATATATATATATATATATATATATATATATATATATATATATATATATATATATATATATATATATATATAGCCTACTTTCATAACCCTTAGACTAAGAGTCACATTATTAGAATCTAGAACCTTGTGCCTTAGCTCCCTGGAACATTTGGTTGGATTAATGGTGGAAGAATTTCATTTGTTGGACAATATATTTTCTCCAAATATATGGTTGAAAAGTAGTTAATCTCTATTATAGAGCTTATATGGATTTAGATCATGAATTGATTCAAGTTTTAGAGGAGTTGGAACTTAATACATTCAATAAGGATCTCCAATATTAAGGCACCTTATGATGGCACAAACTCAAGGTCAAGAAGAATTACCAAGCTTGGGGAGGTCATAGATGTGCATGCATGCACTAGTTAAAAATCAGAGATAGATATTTGAAGGAATTATTCTCTCTCCTCCATTCCAACCATGCCATTGATCACATGAAATTCATTTGAGAGTCTAGTTCTCGTTTTACACATTTTATTGATATTTTGAAAGATTCTATCTCTCATTATTATCGTGTGTTTATTGTTCATCCCTTCATACTTGAACATGGTCATGATATTGATAGATGCCTCTAAGTGATTCCTTGAGTGATGATGAAGGGATAATGAGTGGCATGCGATTGACTTCTCTCCATTAAGGAGCTTGAAGAGGTAGATACCCAAATGGTCACTGGAAAATATCCTAGTATTGATGGGTTTCCCTATAAATGTTTTCAAGAACTATGGGATATAATGGGTCTAGATATGCATAAAGTATACATTGAAGACATTGTAACCCCTTCCATTGTAAAACTTATTAATGAAGATAATATCAAATTCATTCCAAAACATAGAGACTTAGAGCTTATAACCAACTAGAGACCTATTACACTTCTCAATGTCTCCTATAAAACATTATTATTGAATATCTTACTATTAGGGTTAGGTATGTACTACCTCTTATTTTTTTCACTAATAAAATTAGTTTCATTCACAAAAGATATATCCTTGATAATACTATTGATGTTTGTGAAGGGATGGAGTGGTCATGAAAGTCTCACTAGAAAGTTATCTTTATCAAAATTTATTTTGAGAAGTCCTATGACATAATTGATTGTCCCTTAATTTTATCTATGTATCAAGCTCAAGGATTTGTCCCTAGGTTTTTTTGCATAGCTAAAATGCTTTTCTAATATGCAATTTCCTACATTACTATCAATCATGTTCAATTTAAGCAATTTGGATTATTTTAATATATACGTAAAGGTCTTACTCTTTCCCCTTGCTTTATGTGTTGGTTGGTGAAGGTTTCAAATATTTGTCAAAAAAAAAAAACTTGTAAAGGGATGTTCAAGGTTATCTCGCTTCCTCACTCTCACAAATATATGGTCAATGTGCATTTTTCTGATGTCTCCTTCCTCAAATTGGCTAAATAGGAGAATTCCATTTATAATGCAATGAAATTCATGGAGGTGTTTTATTTAGCTTATGGCTCCTCCAATAAATAAAAAAAATGAGTGCTACAGGTAATCTATTTCTCATGTGCTTGCTTGGATGCTTTAATATAAGTGGAATTAGATTCAACTTGGGGAATGATTTAAGTTTCTATGCATTTTATTTTTTATTTTTAAGATACACCATTAGATTTTTGTCACTATGTGGCTCAAATGGTTGAGAAACAATAGCTATTGGATCTCTAAGTCACTTTCCTTAGGAAAAAAATTCAAATATGTTACAGTGTTTTGGTTGCCATAGAAGTCTATACTCCTCTTTTTTGGCTATTTCTAGGGTTTCCTATTCCAAGTTAGATAAAGTTTTGAGGGACATAATGTGGGAAATTTCTAAAGGAAATAGAGGTTTTTGTTATGTTTCTTGGGATATTTACTATAAGCCAAGATATTTAGGAGGTATTGGTCTTTTAGATATAAAAATTCAAGGCTATACCTTGTGTGATAAATGGATCATATGTGTCTTGGATGGTAAGGACTCATGGAATGTTTTGATTATGAATTGTATCATTCAATGCAATCATATTGTAAAGGGAGATTGAAAGGGATTGAATATCCACATTCTCATACTCATTCAACTACCTATCACCATTGTAGAATTTTTTCTACTAAACACAATGGCATGCTTTGGAAGTTCTTAAAAGGAAATTAATTTGGGATGGAGATAGGTTTAGATTTGGGATTTATCTTAATTCCCATTCTCTATGGTGGTCTCTAGTTCTTACTTTTCATGAGGTTCCTTTTGATTTTGTGCCTTAGATTAAAAGTCTTTGGATATTTAGGAAAATGTATCAACTCTAATTTTTTTATAAAAAAATTAGAGCTAAGTGCCTTGGAAAATCTTGAAACCACCATGTTAGTATGACACATAAGGTTTGTTCTTTTTGAAACCACCCTAAATATTTAAAGCATATGTTTTGGTTCTATAAGCTTGCTCAATCAGTGTACCATTAGATTCACACCCTCTTCCAAACCTTTTGTCTAGACTTGTTTTCCTAGAATATGGTGATTTTAGGGAACTCAACCATGATTCCTAAAAAATACATGAAAATTTGGCATATATTTCTTGTAGATATATTATTCCATTTATGGAAAAATATAAATTAAGACACTTGTACTCATGTTATTCTTAACGATTTATTTTCCACAACTAATAATATTAATGTTACGTATAATCTTATGCTTTAGTTTTAGGTTCAAGCTGATAAAATTCATTTAGAAGTGACCCACCTCCATAATTTTTGGATCACTAGGATAGTGCTCATTGTGTTTTTATAAAATTCCCTTTAGACTCTCCTCACTACCAATCACCTCCATGTGACTATCAATATAGACAAATAAAGAGGAATAATTCCCAAAATGAGTTTCATTATGGCTTCCCTACAAGATGTTTTCCATCCTTAGCTTTCAGTCCTTAAGTTGGTGATAGTGGTAGTGGTGTGATGGCCACTTTGAGTGGATTGAACATCAACAATGGAAATTCCATCACTTGGAATTTTGTATTTATCTTATTAGGCCTAATAATATCAAAGAAAAATAAACGGATGGTTTGGATATTGTACCTAATTTTGTATCCCATAATTTTGGTAGTAGCAGGGGGTTGAGGGGATGAACTAGATGATCCTCCACCTCCTACCCATCATTTGTTGTTACTTCCACAACTTAGTATTATTTTATGGTTTATAGTATGTTTTATATGAATCTCGTTCTTTGTTATTTCACCTTTTCCTAGTTAAAAAGTGGTTTGAGTTTTATTAAGATTATGATATAATATTTTGTGTATACATATGATATGACTTTGGAGTGTGACTACTTTCATTCATTTTTTTAATGATTATCTTATGAATCATAATTTTTATTAATATAATTTAATAAGATTTTTAATTAAAAAAATGTTGATTAGTGTTGGATGATGGAGCTTGATCTTATTACAATGCCTAGTTCCTGATAGGGGGGTTGGGGTGTGGGGGAAAACCCCCATTCCCCCTCTGCCTTGCCCCTTGACCCAACCAAATATGGTCTCCATAGGGGTCCAGGGGGGGAGGTGACCATACTTGTATCCCCTCCCTCCCCGGTGGAGGTTCAGGGGCAATACCCTCGAAGCAAAATTTTATGAAAAATGCATTGTAAAATATTGTAATTTTGTAGTAAATCTAAATCGTTCACTATTAGGTCACATGATCTAATGGTAAAAATTATGTTGGTGTATTTTTTCCCTAATATGTAACCCTCCTTTTACATAAATGCATTGTAATCATGACGACGCACTGTGTGTGATTGAAGATTATATTGAAGTGGATGTAATGTATATTTATCCTTTCATTTATTGGATTGAATAAGAAAAGAATTGGTTGTTTTTGTGTGGACGTAGCCCATATTGGGTGAAACATGTTAAATCCATGTCTCTCTTATATTATGTTTTATGCATTTTATTCCTATCTTTATTTCATTAATATTTCTCTACATTCTATATTCCTAACACCCAGTTAGTTCTTTTCATACATATAAAATAATTTAAAATAAAGGTGAAGATATGGTAGATTATACTAAAGCAAATTGATACGTGAAATGAAAAAATATATTTGGAAGAATATTTTTAGGTTTAGGAAGGTTTGAAAAAATTTAATATTTGTAATATATACTATTAAATGTGAAATGAATTATTCGATGAGTGTGTTTATTATTGTTGTTTTGTCTATTGGTAATGATCTAATTTTCAAGTGTATTTTAAATTTTATTTAAGATTGAGTTCATTATAATATGACATGCTCAATTTTTAATAAGATGTAAAGTGTTTAAATTTTTTATTGTAGCTGGAATGCCTTTAATGTATTATGGGTTATATTTATTTCAAAAAATCAATAAATGTTTTTTTTTTTGTAATGGCTATAGTAGTAAGTACCCCACAAAAAATGAAAATTGGATGTCATATTGATTGGCTATAATTAGTTATATGTAAAGTATTTTATGTGATATTTTGAGTTAACTACATTAAAAAATGGTATGAAACAAATGCATGTTATGGGGTCAAATTAATTTAAAACTCAAGTTATCTCAATGCAGATTTTTTTTTAAAAGAGCTATCTACTCAGAATGAAAATAAAAAATATATAAAACATAAAATAAATCGATGGTAGCATAAATTCAATGTATTTTAGGATAATAAATTAAAAATCAAACTATATCTAAAGATATAATATTAAAAAATCATGTTAATGCTTAGCCTACGATAATATACACACAATACTTTAAAAAATGAAATAAGAAATCTATATACAATTCAGAGTTTGTCTGAAAATGATGTTGATATGGAGGATTAATTCAATCCCAAAATGGTCTAAGAAAATCCCAATATGTCCTATTCCAATATTAAAAAAGATGAAGCCAAAATTAAAATGGCATAACCCAAAGCATGATTGAGTGAAAGTATAGTATTGTAGATTCTAAGTTATAGTGCAAGGTACATGACAATCATAATCTTGACACACATTTACCACACATGACATTAGTAATTAAATATGGTCCCAACCTATCATTTTCTCACACATACATGATACCTTATGATTTAGATAATCCTATTATGCTATTACACACCTACAAGAACCTCACTGACCATTTCAAACCTACTTGTTATCCTACATTTACATCTCTAGATCCTCATTTCAATCCACCTATGCATATTTCACTATTATTAAACCAAGTTATTATCTCTAGTTGATAATGACACACTCTTGTAGGTACCACCCCTCTCCAAATAATTAATACTTTTTAAAATGTGTCACTGGCATGAGAAATTACTCATTTGGACTCATGTATATATGTATATATGTATGTATGTATATATGTATATATGTATATGTATATATATATGTATATATATATGTATATATATATATGTATATATATATATGTATATGTATATATATATATATATATGTATATATATATATATGTATATATATATATATATGTATATATATATATATATGTATATATATATATATGTATATATATATATATGTATATATATATATATATGTATATATATATATATGTATATGTATATATATATATGTATATATATATATATATATGTATATATATATATATATATGTATATATATATATATATATATATATATATATATATATATATATATATATATATATATATATATATATATATATATATATAACACATCAAGGATTCAATTATATGGTACACATATATAAAATATTACACAATGAGAAAAATTTCCCTATTTTTTACAAATTACAAATTAGTTACAAGGAGTTGTCAAAAGCCAATTTTGAAGCATATCAAAGTGAAGTTAGAGCAAGTGTTTTCAAGTATAAAATATAAATAATTAGTTGAATATTGTATTAAAGGATCACAATTTCACAATCACACTAGATGGGATAACTTTTATAATTTTTCCTTTTTTGGAGTATCAAATACATAAACAATGGTCAATAATCAAACATGGGTAATTGGGTTTAGCTCAATCCATTACACTTTCCTAGTTTTTATATGTTTATATCCATTGTTGGAATACAAATCAATGAGAGGGGGGAGGTAAATCAGTCTTCAAAAAATTTCTCTAACAATCTTAATCAATCATAGATCATTTAAACAAGAATGTACATCTTAGTAAACATAAGCACCAATCCACAAGAGCATGAACACATGAACATAATATATATGTGGGAAACCTTCAAGGGGAAAAAAAATCACTGTTCATTCAAATAGAATAAATTCCTATAATATAAACACAAAATTTAGTGAAGCATCCACTTAACATGGAGCACCAACCCCAACTAGCTAAGCACTAGCTCAACTAGGCTTTAACAAGCACCAACTTGCAAGAAGGTGCCAATCCCCTAGATAAATCAGCACTAAATCACCCACATAAAAAAATTGATCATAATAATAATAATTTTTTATAATACAATAGATGATGATATTATTACTAAACTCTTCACACACTTCTTTCCCTCTCACCCTGGCCTCTAGCCATCTTCACCAAACTAGCTCTCTTCTTGACTTGATTAGGTCATATGACCTTGATACTCATATAAAAAACCTCTATAAAAGATTCATAAATGATCCTCTATACTCATATTATGGTACATAAAACCTTATTTTTACCAAGAGTTATATTATTTGCTTACTCTCTTTATAATCACCACCTTGTAAAATAGGCCTAAAAATGCCTAGTATTTATATAAGTCACTTGATCATATCCTTCTTAGTTGGCCAAACATTATTATATTATAAGGTAAGCCATGTAATGGATATTAATACATATCATAGACATGGATCAAATTTTCTTTAATTCGATTTAGGTCTGACCTATTTTAATTAGGCCTTATCTTTCCTTTAGGTCTCATGGAGACCTAATTCCATTAGACCTACTTAGCACATGTTACCCTTTGATCTTCTTGGAGCATATTAAAAAACCTCACATGGTAGGAACACATCATATTCCACTCCAATATAATCCTAATAATCTTATCTAGGATTTATAACATGTTTTTATCTCAAACCATTACTTGGATCACATAATTAGTATTGTTCATATACGACATATGCATACCTAGAAAGTCTATCTTGAATAACTGAAGCATAAACAAAAATTTTCTCAAAAATCATGGAAAAAAATAATATATTCAAAAATATAGTGACATCATGGTCATAAAAAACTTCATAATATGCTTCAACTCAGGGTATAAAGGCTCAAACTCTTCTCTATAAGAAGCTCACTTAGAATTGCCATCTAGTCTCAAAACATAGTCATGGAAACATGAACGTCTGACATATAATAGAACATAATCAAGGAATTATAATTCATAAAAATGATATTATATCATCCTAAAGGAAAATTTAAACAAAAATATCATAATCATCAATGGAAACTATTGGTTTTGTAGACCAATTTGACCTACTCTCTCACAGTGCTTACTCAATCAGACAAGCCATTTTAGATTTAATGTTTCAACCTCTTACACTAAATTAAATATTTTAAAAATAATGGATAGATAATTAAAGTAATAAAAAACAACATTATATTTATTGTATGCTTCAACTCCGTGCAAAGATCCTCCAACTCATCACTACAACTTACATACCTAGATTTGCTAGTTTGCCTCAAAGATCAGTCATGGTGATTTTGATTTTCAAAAATTATGTAGACACATCAAAAATATATTGATACATGTGGATAATCATATATTATAATTATTATATAGGTATATAACATGATCATATGTCAATATTAGTCTTACAGACCAATCTCACAACCTTGCACCTTCACTGTCTCATCTTCACTAGATAGGTCAACTTATGAGCAACATTTTCATCATTACCACTTACCTAAAAAACATATATAAAACATGGAAATGTATTAAAGTTATTTAAAAATTTATTCATGCACTTATATTCATCCCTAATCCTTCATATCACACCCTTATTTATCTTCTCACTTCTGTCTAGTTTTCTCACTGTCTACACCAGTAGGTCTGTTAGGGACTAGTCAATTTGTATGACTAGTTTTAGCACATATGAGAGATAGGATCTACTTAAAAACCACCATGTAAAATAAATAAAAGTATCAATCTTAAAACTTCATCCATTTACCAACTTTGACTCGATTAACTCTACTTGCTACAACAAATCTCTAAGAAATAAGGCCTTTATGGTAGGGTCCACTCACTCTCATGATAAAAAAATCACACATGGGGATGCCTAAAAGAGTTTAATTCATTATCTAATAGATAACTTAGCCAAACCAATCAATTCTAATCACTTTAAAATAAGTTCTTTCATATTGGGTCACTATTAGGGTTCTTTGAGGGTTTAAACCATATTCCTGTCTTAACGATCATTAATAAAGCTTAGCCCCTCATTCTAGAAACTAATGCTTGGAAATTTGAGATATGACACTTCCCCATATACCATTAATATCTTATCCCCTCATTCTTAAAGGAGAATATCTCCCAAATATGAGTCTTCTTAAAGTATTTTGTTGTGAGGATAATCCTGATTTTGGTGATGATTCTAAATGTGATTTAAGTGTTTTTCTTATACTTTCAATTCTCTTAGTAAAAAAATTTATTCTTTCCTCCTTTGGTCTTAATTCAAGATCTTTGGAGATGAATCTTCCTTTAGCATCTCTAGGTCAGTTCATAAATTATTTTTATGATTTTTGATTGGTTTTTCAATGTTTTTAGCTTTTTACTATAGACCAATAAGGATTAAATTATTAACACCTACAATCCCTAGAAATGGCACCAAAAATGATGGGGGTCATCAATCCCTTAATTCAATCAACTTGATCTATTGATGTCATTCAAAATAGGGTTAGTGTCCAAAGTTGTTTGTAGTAAGGCTTATGGTTTTAGGTCTTACAAATATGATTGGGGGGTTTTATTATTTTTCTAAACGTCTAATCTAATATATCATAGAAAGTATCTAATTATGCAGTAAATAAACTCACTTGCAAGATTAAAACACTCTGTAATCTAATCTACTGAAATAAATACACTTACTGGAATAAACACACTTGCTATAAATAAACATACTTATAGGAAGTAAACACACTTGATGGAATTAAACATAGTTGTTGAAAGTAAACACTCTTGCTAGAAATAAACACACTTGCTAAAATCTTAAATTAACTTTTAAAAGATATCTTCCTATAGGTTTTAAAGTCTATTTATAATTATTATTGTAAACAATAAATTAATGTAAATTGTAAATACATAAAATACCATATAAAATATGTTCCTTATTCTTGAGGAGTGTGGGCCCTTACTTGCCTTTGAAACAAGAATGAAAGAAGACTCATTACTTGGAAATTGGAGCTTTCTTCATTAATCAAAACTGATTACATAAATACAACAATAACTATGCTGAAATATTAACAAAACAAATATATTAGCTATTTCTTAATTTTTCTTTGTCTCTCTTCATCAAATTATGAAGATCCACTTATATAATGTTATAACAGAAGATCCCTAGATCTTAGTAGTCAATCTCCCCTTATCAAGATAAATCTCTTAATTTTAGTGGGTCTTCAAAACATAAATTTGGCATTCTATAATAAGAAGATCCATCAGTTATAGAATTCACTACATATCTACTAAGACTGGCTACATAGATCTACTAGATCAACTTACTTATTCAATACTATATATATATATATATATATATATATATATATATATATATATATATATATATATATATATATATATATATATATATATATATATATATATATATATATATATATATATATATAGTAAGTGATCAAAACAATATCCAAGTATATAAATTTAGTTTTGCATGCTAAAAAATTAGACTGGAAGAGTCCAGAGTGATTTTGGTGAAGTTTGAAGCAATCTTGTGAAGTTCAAAGCAATTCCATAGTAATTTCTGACAGATTTCTAATCAACTTCGTAACAACTTGTGTCAAGAAACTTGAATGTTTAAATAAGTCCACAATGAAGGTACTAAGATGGGTGAAATGCTTTGATGAATGAAATTGGTTCTTTTAATGAGTTTGTAGTTATGGATTGAGTGAGTTTGAATTTATTGGATGAGTATGAAGCAATGAACTATGAGAGTTTGTAGCTTCTGAACAAGTCTGAAGCTTGGTATAAAAAATACTATAGGTTTCCAAAATGTTAGAATATTTTCTATGGGTCACCTTGGAAGATCAACAAAAAGGTCTTTATTCCCTATAGACAACTGTACATCTACATATACATAAAATGGAGAGACTAAACATGCAAAGAGTTAGAATTAACTAACAACATTAGTCATTTAGACTTTAGTTAAATTAAGTAAGATAAATCATCCTATTTATTATACTAATATTAGATACAAGCCTAAGATACTTGCATTTTTTAGTCTAGAGGAAAGATAATAGAATAAGAACAAGGATAATTGATAATAATGAGCCATATTTTAGACTCACCAGGCTTGCTCAATTTGTATTCCCTTAGAAATAATTTATTCAAACCTATTGGTGCAATGAAACTTGAGATTATAAGTTATTTCATATTGTAGATTGACAATAAAAATTACAAGAAAATTTTTGTCAGTGAGATTATGTAAAATTTAGCTAGCCAATGCATGCCACCATTGTAAATAGATAGAAAATGTTTCTCCTCCTCATTGTTTAGCCTAACATAAGTCAACCATAGTTATATCATGTTCTACATAAAAAGATAATTATTGGCATGAATCTCTCTAAAAATACATCATATTTATCAATGGAATTCTTAGGTAGACTAAGGAACCATTATAAGGCATTCCCAACCAAACTATGGCTGAAGTAGGTACACAATGCTATATGTAACATATTGACATGCCATAAGGAACTCTTTTTATATGCTCCTTTAGATTAAAATTTTCATTTATATTTATCAAATTTAAGAATCTCAAAATAATTTAGAAAATGTATTTGAAGATATCTCATATAAAATAGATAAGAGCATATTTCATCTAGTTTAAATTTCCTATTCTAATTTCCTACCTAAATGGCTAAAACTACATCTTTAACCTCTTGTAAATCTTGAAAAGTGGGGTTAGAGTGAGAGGAAGTGGAATTTTTTTATTGGATATTCAAAGGTACAATACTTTGACCTAGATAAATAGGTGGAATAGAATATTGGGGAATCCGTACATGATTGATTCTACCAAAAATATTTACTTTTTGATTAGAGTTGTATTGTTGATGGGGGACTTGGTGTTGAGTGTGACATTGATTTGGAAGGAACTAAGGAATAAATGAAGGAATGGTTTATTGGGTATTTAATGGAAGTTATTTATATTAGAGAGGATTTTATTGTTGATTCTTAGCAATGTGTTGTGTAGGGGGAACCTATTATTGTTTAAGTTGAACATGTTGGATCAAAGAGGCCCCTTGTTGAATAGAAGTAGAAAATGGTTGATTAATAGGAATAATCTATTGATTAGACAAATTTTGATGAGGATTGGTTGACACTTTTTAAACTGGGGGATTAATTTCCACCTATTGAGGTGGGGTATTAGTCATCATTTGTTGAAGTGGTGTATTGTTAATCGTAACTTGTTATTACGGACTAGGCATGGTCTCAATGTGTTGTTACAAACCTAGAATGTTGGAAGGAATAAACTATTGGGAATTTAGAGGAATGTTTTTTTGTGTTGTATAGGGAAATTTATGTGGGTTGGGGTATCCCTTTTTAGAGTTATCCACCACATGCTAGAAACAATCCATGAGGAGATTTGAATCGGGATTAGTTACATATTGATTTTGGATATAGGTATGATAAATAGATCTACAACTAGTTTCTTGTTAATAAATAGATCATGATTAAACATGGGATAAGTTAAAAAATCCATTGGTTGCACAATCAAAGTATTTAACTCTATTAGTGATGGATTTTGAATATCCAATGTAGTAAGGGAGCTAGTGAGAGTAGCTAAATCCTATTTAGCTTGTTAGATTTGAGAAGCAATACGATGGATATAGGAAAACTAATCAATGAGCTATCCCTTTCCCTTATTAGACACTACACAATCTTGATCAGAAGCTTGTATAATAGTTTAATCTTGGTTAGAAGTGGCCCAATTGTCTAATAATATAAGAGGTTTTTCCTTATGAACTCTAACCACATAACATAAAGCCTAGTAAATCTAAAGGGAAAGTTTATCACCATTTCTAACAATCTGACAAGATGTTCATCCTTGTTTTTAAAGAGTTGTCATAAAAAATGATACTATCTATATTTAACACTAGGTGGTGTATTCATAAGGTACATTAGTTTAGGTCTATATTTTGTATTAAATGGTACATGTGGAAGGAAAGGTTGGTATTGGGTATGTTCATAGATTTGGAGGATAATTCTATGGAAATTTTCTAGAATGCGTATGTGTTATGGATATAATGTGTACACATTATGCCCATAACACATACATGTCATTTAATTTTTAAGCTCAAGATGCTGAACTATAATGCATACATGTTATAACACATACACATTTAAATGTCAAGAATGCATATGCATTATAATGCATACATTTTTTTGTATAAATAATGCGTGTGTGTTCACTATATTTCAAAAAAAACCTAAACTCCACTTTAAAACTTAATTTCACTTTTTTACCTTGATTACTATCCTGTCACGATCACATTTTACCTATGGAAATCCTAAAACCTCACCAATTTGATGAGGCCACTGTGTAGAGGAGGTAAGTGATAAAAAAATAAATCTAATAACCTTAATGTTTCTCAATTTTTTGTTATTTGCATTTTTTAATTGGTAAATTTTGTGTTTTAACTAACCTAGTCCAATGCAATTGGCCAACATGCTAACCTTCCTCCTAACCCTCATATCCCTCCTACAATTCTACAAGACCCCCTAAGTAGTCAGGAGGATTTAGTTTCACACATAATGGAAAATAAAATTGAAATTGAATAAATAATTAAGAGAATGAGGGGCCCCAATTCCACCAACAACCACCACACCTATCTGACTAATACCCTAGAGTCGATATTAGGTCAACTTGACTTGATAACAAGTTAAATTGATAGATGGGCTTCATACAGGGATAGGTGTAGGGATCACTATGTAGATAGATTATCAACACTTGAGGTTAAGAAAAAATAAATACCAAAAGATAAAATTTGTGCCTTATTTATAGACCCAACCAACAATGCACCAGTTTCACTAATCATTAAACTTTATCCAATCTATTAATGCCAACATAATTTGATTAAACCTAATTTTTAAGACTATTGGTGGGTAATGTTTGATTATCCATCATGTAACAACCATGAGGTCCCAGTGTATTTATGAGAAAACTCTATTATAATTTTGTCCTTGATGAGATTACAAACTATTTTAACTATGGTGAGTTTTAGGGTTGAGAGAAAGGCTCTACATAGGATTGATCAGGTTCATGTCATGTGGCTAATTGACCTGCAAGGATCCCTACCAAAAATCCACTTCATCTTAATAATCCCTCTATAGTGAATAAGGTCATGAATATTGACACTCTTCATGCACTTAATGAATTTACTGATACACTCATTTAGCATATGATTAGGTTTTCAGAGACCAATGCTAGAGATACTCCACTTGATAGTGTACTTGACCCCACCCTTATAGATCTTGTGGTGTTATATGCACTGGACCTTCAGATGATAATGATGGTGCTTCAGAGGGATTGGATGATATACTCTTGATTGATTATTTTTTATCATGCATGTTTGGTGTGCACATATTAGCCTCTACACACATGCATGTATCTTTTATATAAATTTCATGTTAATTTTAAGTTATATTTGTAAATTTAAAAAACTAAAAATTAATTTGAATAATATATGTAATTTTTATATTCTAGGAGAAGATAATGCCTTTATCATCATGGTCCAAAACTACATTATTTGATATTACTTAGCTTATGTTTATGTTTATGGAGCAAGCTAGTGGGCCATCCACTATTGCATCTATCTGTGTTAGTACAACACCATTTAGATATATAGAGGTAAAATTTTGAGTTAATATTATACTCTATGCACATTTAATTGATGTATATTTTTTGTATAATTAATTTAAATTTATCTATCAAGGATCTCAAAATTCAATAACACTACTATTAAATACACTCTTGGTTTAATAAAGGAGAAAAAAATGTCATATATCTTCAATAGTTTCTAGAAAGCTAAGCAACGTTTGTTTAATTGATGAGTAGAGTAGACAATCCTCCATCATTGCAAGCCAAGATAGACATAAAAATTTCTACTACAATGTCATCTGCACAATAACTCACAAAGGTATATTAACTTATAATTTTGAATTATAAAAATATATTTATTTAATAATTTTATGATATACTTGTGTAAATGTAACTTATGTGAATGTATTATGTATGCAGGGTTGTCAGATGACATCTAGCAGACTAATTCAAATGATGACTAAGGCACCTCCTCATGTTTGTTATTTATTTCACATGCCTATATGTGTAGCTAAACCTATAACTAACCTAGTAGAGCATCAAAAACAGATTGAGCTAGATCGTGACCTTGTAGTAAGTGCATGTTTAAATGATTTTTTAATTCTAGTTTCAAATTGATCTCTTAACTTGGTTTCATGTATAGTATGTTAATTTTATAATAATGTTTATATTTGAATAGGGTTAACTACAAGTGATCTATGAGCATAAGACCCATAGTTGAACCTTGGAGAAATCCAAGGCATTCAAGGGATCTCCATCTACAAGTATAACATCCTTGGGAGAATCTTATTTGAGCAAAGAAAAGAGAGGGAGACTATTTGATTCTTAGGATGTCTTAGATGATGTAATTTTTTGTATGCCTATATGTAAATGTACACATTTTTTTCATTGCATGTGTAGATGACATTAAATGACATTATGTTGACATTAGATATAATATTGTTAGATGATGTAATTTTTTGTTTGCTTATATGGCAATGTATTTATTATTAACATTGTATGCTTATATGCATTGACCTGACATTATATTATGTTCAAATTTTGTTTGCCTTTATGGATTTTATTATTATTGTAAAACTACAAGATCTTACATTGCACAATATAATGGATTATGGTTTTAAATGAGGCATCAGTGACAAGTTAAATATTAAAACTAATTTATGATAAATGAAGTTTTTTTGACTTCCATTATCAATAATGAAGTTTAATTTTTTACCATTGATATATAATATTAATTTATCTAGTTTTAAATTACTTGTACCAATTTATTCAAGCTATGTAAGTGATGCATGATAATCAACTAAAAGATCCAAGTTTGTACATATTAGTCAAAAGGAGTCAACTAAGACAGATTACAGTCATTAAGAAGCCTTATTATGCTTCACTATAGCATGTATGGTTATGTTTAAATGATGTATGGTATTGTGCAACCCTTAGATAGATGTGAAAGTCATAAGGTTGCTCATATGGGCATCATTTTGGTTTTCCCACCAAAATGATATATTTGAAAATTCAAATGTCTCATGTAAGATTGTAATGGCGATGGCCATTTGTGAAAGCAATGAAACTTCATGAATCTAAAAGTCTATTAGAATGTTTTAAAAATTCCTTAGTATTTTATCCAATGTAATTATATCCTAATGTCTATTTGGGAACAAATACTATGTAGAGGGAGGCTAGTTAGGCATGGGAAGATAAGGCCTAAGCTTGTGGAGAGATTGTTGTGACAATGAAAAAGAATTAACTATGTTTGAATTTATCGATATGTTCAAATACTTTAAATGATGATCTCAAAAAGGAAATGAAGAAAGGATAAATCATGTGTCAAGTCATAGTGTACATAGGTAGGAGGAGGTTAAAAGTTTGTAGCAAGATGTAAGGTCTATAAATAAGGTATGTAAGTGTATTTGATAAATATTTACAATAAATAAATTATTTGTTGTTATGAGGAAATATTATTATTATATTTAAGTTTTTATAGACCTGAACGTAAGATTATGATCATGTTTTATTGTATTATGCATGATGAATCTATGAGACTATGTATGAAAATTTAAAAGTTTGTGTTGTAGTAGGACTGTAATAGGGGATTTTGAATGTGTTTTCTAAAGAATAAAGTATATACAAAACTTGTAAAGGTAATATTTTATATAATAACATATGTTTTATGCATTATCATTGATTTTTCAATTTTAAGAAAGGAGTTTCATTCCACTATATCCTCTCGAGTTTAGAAAAAAGGGACAGTCAATAACAGCTAAGGACAATTCTATTGTTCCACATATTTTTGTAAGAAAAGTTTTGTTTATATGAATGGGAAAGGTAAAACAAGGTGTATAAGAAGTTTTAAAAGTAATTTTGAGCTTAGAAATTTTATATACTTCATGAATAATTAATTAGATGCTCTCGAGTTCTTGTTGGACTGTGAAAACCCTAGGTAAGGGTGAAGCCTAGAAAAATTCCTATATCTTAAAATATAATATAAAGATAAATTATAAACTTAGTATAATGGTGTTAAAAAATAAATATAAAATTTGATAAGTGGTTTTTAGTAATAATCACCTTTTTATAGAAAGAAATGGAAGACTATCTGATATAGGACTATATTTTTCTAAGTTGAAACTCTTGTTGGTGAGTATGGTGTTTGGGAATGGACTGAGAAAGTATATAAAGTTGTTATAAGAGTAATAATCCATATGAAAACACTATATAACCTTGA
The DNA here is from genome assembly GCA_037957365.1 of Torreya grandis. Taxonomy (NCBI): domain Eukaryota; kingdom Viridiplantae; phylum Streptophyta; class Pinopsida; order Cupressales; family Taxaceae; genus Torreya; species Torreya grandis. The sequence goes on from JARHVA010003082.1 coordinate 2,104,695, forward strand.
CAAAAAATATAAAATACCAATCTACCTTTGGGAAGATCCAATGAATGTTTGTGAGGTTAATCCAAGGCTTATAAGACTGCACTAAAGAGACATAATTGTGAAATTTTGTAAAGATTGCATTTTAAAGCATTTGAAGGATTAATCATGCAAGTAGATTCCACTTGCATAAATTAGATGTAATTCCAAGAAGAGGATTATTTTCAAAAAAATAATAGTATTATTGGTCTATAAGACCAATCTAATAAGCTAATACAAGACAAATGATAGACAAATCTCTAAGAGGTATAACAAACCTAATTAAAGAAGGTATGAAATTAGTCTATCAAGGAAGTATCATATCTTAAGGACAAACTTTAAAGTCTAGATGTTTAATTAGATAGAGATCAATATTATAATATCATTGGTCTTGTAAGACCAATCTAAAGAGGGTAAGGTTATTGAGATAGTGTTAGTGAGAGAAAACATAAATGAAGCGATTGCAGACCTATAGTTTAAAAGTTAAATCAGACCTTAATGAAATAAACCTAATAAGGGTTAGTAGATCAAGAATTTATAATTGAAATAAAACTCAAAGATAGATTGAGGAAAAATCTTAAGTAAAAAAGTGGGTTTTGGGCCTAAATATTCTAGGATAGGTAAATGGTATTAGACTATTTGTCATCAATAAGTATCTAAATGTTTAACCCAAAAATTTTCATTGGAGTGACTTCTAAATTTATGAATTAACAAAAAATTTCTAGTTTTCATAGATAATGGATGGAATCACCCATCCTATCAATTATATACATGATATGACTAATATCATGCATGCCCATCTATCTCTATCTGAAGGAAAGGATACTAGTCACCTAGATTTAGATAGAGATGGGGGGGTCTTCTCCTAATAAAAAGATGAGCGAGTACCTAAAAAATATACATGTGAGGGCCAAACTACTTAAGATAGGATGGTGTAGTCATCTTGAAGGTGCCCCTCCATCCCACTATGTATGTATCGATCAAGGGTATGGATGTGGTGATGCTTTGATGAAACTAGAATAGATGGGGTCATGCCATCACCCCCCTCTATTTAGGATTGGAGTACTTATTTTGGTCATTTCAAATTATAATTTTAGTATTAGAGTATAATTATATTAGGTATTCAATATATACTAGTATGCTCTATGGATCTTAACCTCGAATCACATTCTTAATTATATATCCCCATTTTATAATGTTTTCTTGCTCCATATACAATTTCAGCCTTCCTTCTCTATCACTCTTTCAATGAGAACTCATAATTATGTCTTTTAGGCTTTACACATAATCTATAGTTTAATGTATTAGCTATAACATGAGGTATAAAGGTTAATATTTAATGAAGATACAATGAAAAATTCACACATATACTATCTTACTTTCTCAAAAGGTTTCAAACCATCAATTTATTGTGTTCACTTAATAGGCTTTTAGCCTTTCTAAGAATGTTTTCAAGGACCTAATATAGGTAAGGGTAAGCTTTGAAAATATCTAAGGAAATTGTCTTATTTTGTATACTATCAAGTATGATAAGACAGGGTTTTTTTAAGAACAAAGAGTAATAACAGGAAAAATTTGACAAAAGAGATGGTTGATGCAAAATAAGGAAGTTTGAAATGTATAGTAAAGAGGAAGAAACAACTTCTTGAGCCCCAACTGGAATTTATACCTTTAAGACCCTCAGGTTCAAATACGTCACTCCAAACACATCTAGATAAGAAATTTACATGTGCTCCAATGTCCATGATGTCTAATTCCACTTGGAAGCACAATTTCACTACTGTTTAGGAACACAAAAATAGTGACAACAAATGTTGTCAAAGTTGAAGCTACAATTGGAAAAATCCATTTTTGGTGATTCTTATATTAAAATTGGTGCTCCCAACATGTTTTTAGGGGTGGATAATGTATAAAACTAGGTTCTTGTCCTCCCATCATGCGTGGTTGACAAACCCATCACCCATTCTAGGCTCAAGAATGCCCTTCTCAACACAATAAAAATGTTGATTTTTAGCCTAACTCCAGATGTGTTTAAAATATAAATTATAGGTCACATGGATAAAATTTAAGATACTTCCTATGCATGTAAAATACCTCTAATTATATCCTAGATCAAGTTGGTATAAACTTTGAGAGAAATCTATGGGACAAGTTCCAGTAGCGAGTCTTAAAATGTAACATTTTTGGTAGTGAGGAGACAATGTTTTGAGCTCCAACTTGTTGGTTGAATATTTTGTTGATCATCGTACTGATAAACAAAATAGGTCTGATCAGCCAAAGTAGGAAGATTAGTCATCCAAATGTGTAGGTTTACCACATCAAAAGGGGACTAATCTCTCCTCTCATCAAGGGGAGGTTCCCTATAGGTATGTTATATATATATATATATAATAATAATACTCAAGGGTAGGATGAACCATCCATCTCTCTTTCTTCAGAGATGATGTGTGAAAAACAAAGGAAAAACTCAAGGGAAATGATATAAAACACTCCTCTTCTTTTATAAGTACTATTCAACAAACCACAAGAATACTCCTGGTAGTAACAACAAAATGTAGCAAAGGACGTAGTAACCAACAAATCGAGATGCAGCACAAAGTCTCCACCTGAATTGTTCAAGAGTAAGATACGAAGGACAATGAGGTCATAAAGTCATCCCAAAGTCCTTTACACAAAAATGAAAATAAAACACATTGAAAGGCAATTATGGGGGCACAAAGTCTCTCCACAGTTGACTCTTCAGGACACCTTCCTGACTATTGTCACTAATTCTGCTTGTTGAATTAAAAGAATAGAGAATATATCAAGGAAAAAGACATAAGAACAGTTTCCTCAACAACAAAGATATTATAGCACAAAGTCTAGAAAATCACTTGCTTTCTTATTCCAATAATAAAATATGATCAACAAACTGAGCTCAAAGTCTCAGAAGTGCCTTTCAATTTGGGTAGAGTTTCATTCTAATTATCAAAAAAGAGATACATTTACAATAGAAGAGAGTCCCTTATATAGCCTCTTCAAGAAGGATTCAGGAACAGTAACACATCATGTTGCATTGAAATTTGTTAAGAAGATAGGCTAGAACTTAGGGGCATTTACCCATTTGATTTTATTAATACAGAGAAACAAGTCATGCTATTGAAAGTTTGCAACTTTCAATGTCCACTTGGTGATCTGATCCTATCTTCATCGTTCCTTCTTTTCTGGTTAATTGAATCAGGTCTTGGATTCAATTTGCTATTTTATTCCTTCCTCACTTTCTTTTGGTCTTGGCCTTAAAGCCTATGAATGCATTTAGGTCTATAGATTCAAAGGATCAATGGATATTTTATGAGCTTTGAAATTGACATTCGCACGCCCGTCTCAATGGCTAGTGCGTTGCATTAAATTTGACATATTCATGGACGTCACTCCTTGGTCCTTCTTCAGATTTTCTATTTGGCACTTTCTCAAAAAGAATCTGCCCTTTCGAGCCTTGAGAAATGATCCATTTTGGGTTGAGAAGATCCCCTCACAAGGGTATCTGTCCTTCGAGTAGTATTTAAATAGCCTTCAGGCTTCTTATTTCACATCTTCCTGAAGGGAAGGTGACTCTTTAATTTGGCAGCTCAGAGTCCCCTAGAAGGGCACCTACCCTTCGAGGTCCTTCGGTGGCCTTCGCCTTAGAAGTCTCTCATGGCCTTTTCATTAGTAGACTGTCTCTCAATTTCCTACGGATAAAAAGTCTGCAAATAATTTCCCCGAGCTTCCTCTGCGGGTATTATTCCTGCAGACAAATTGTCCACAAAAATTTCTCGTGGACAAAAAGTCTACAAAATTTCCATTTTGTTTCATTTGCCTTTGAGAATTTCCTTCAAGTTTTCTTCCCATAGTCGATTCTTGAATTCTTTCAGACTTTGTGTCTGAAGGAATTCATTCAGATAAAAGTCTGAAAGAATTATGCCTTAGACTTTTTCAAATACCTTAAACAAAAATCTGAAAGAATTTACCTTTGCGGCCTTCTTTTAAAATGACCCTTTTGAAGGGTATTTTTGTTGACCAAGTGCCCTCTGCAAGGACACTTGTCCTTTGAGAGGCTCTTTGAACTTTTGCATTTAAACTGCTCCATTAAACCAAGTTGATGAACCGCTCTATTGAACCACTTCATTGAACCAGGGCAATGAACCACTTGGTTGAACCAAACATTGAACCAAGGCAATGAACCGCTTAGAACTAAAATGGTTCAAGCTGATGGTTTGATTGAATGAACCAAGCCTTTGAACCAAGCAGATGAACTTAACATTGAACCACTTGATTGAACTTGCCTTTGAACCATTTATTTGAACCAACCGTTGAACCAAGTTTTGGTTCAACGGTTCAAACAAAGCCTTAAACTGACTGACGAACCATTTGATTGAACCCGTTGTTGAACCAAGATGGTTCAACCTCTTGAATTTTGAACTCGTTGAACCTTTGAACCAAAGTGGTTCAATGGTTTAATGGTTCAAGCCTTCTTTGATTAGATGCTTGTCGATGAATATTTTTGATTGAACCAAACTAGTAAAACAATCCCAAAAATGACCAAGTGTTAAAAACTGATTCTTTTGGTTAAACCCGCCTGTAGAAGTCTTTAAACCTGTAGAAATGAACCTGCTTGCAGAGTCTATAGAAACCAAGTCTGTAGTTTTCTCTAACCTTGAAAGATTTCATAGAAATCAATCTATGAAGCCTGTTGAACTTGACCTATAGAGTCTGTAGATTTCTCTTCTTGTTAAGTTTGTACATTCAATCTTGTTGAGTCTGTAGATTTAAGCCTACAGAGTCCGTAGATTCTAGCCTGCAGAGTCTGTAGATTTTTGAGAAGCTTGAAAAATGAGGAATTTGAATGCTCAAGACAAATTTTAGAAAGGGAAGAGACAATTTTGGTCTGTAGGACCAAAATAGTTCATATTTTGTCCCAAAAATGAGTGATATTTTTGGGAGACAACAATTGGATCCAGTTGGGGAACTTCTATCAATTGCAAAAAGAATTAAAGGGAGTAGAATCTAAAATCTCCAGTGTCTTCATGTGTACCATTGGGCTATGGATTCATGTTACTCAGAAATGAAAGGCATCAAAAAAGAAACAAACAAAACAAAATAGAATTAAAAACTATACAAATATACATATATACAGATGCAATGATCTAACACTTCAAGAGTTGAAGTGTTTCAGATGCTGCTCATTATGGGGCAGAGAAAAGAGTGTGTCATCTTGATATTTCAATAGAAAGCTATTTTCACCAATGTGATTATGAATTATAAATGGGCCTCTCCAAAGGGAGTCAAACTTTCCATGCATTCCCTTTGGTTCTTTCCTTTTGTCCCACAGCAGGACTTGATTCCCAATCTAGAAATCACAATTTTTGGCCTTCTGGTCAAGGAGTTTCTTTACCAGACTTTGATGAGCAGCAATTCTATCAACCACCATGGTTCTCTATTCCTCTAACTTAGTCAGGTACATGATTCTTTTATCAAGAGAGCTTTCATATGTCTGATCTTCAATTGCCTTTGCCAATTTCAAGGCTGGCAATTCTAAGGTGATTGGTATCTCAACATTGATACCATAAAGAAGTTTAAAAGGAGACATACCAATTGCCCTCTTTGGTGTGATTCTGTCTACCCATAGAGCATCAACTAGTGCTTTATGCCATGTTCTTTGATTGCCATCTGCTAGCTTCTTGATGATAGTTACCAGGTACTTATTGCTAAATTCAGCATGTCCATTCCCTTGTGGAAAATAATTAGAAGAGTGAGAGAGTATAATTCCATAATGGAAAAAAAATTGTGTAATCTCTTGAGAGGTGAAACAAGCTACATTATCAATAAATTTTTTTATTGGAACTCCAAACCTGGAAATTATATTCTCTTTGCGGAAGTTGCATACAACTTCTGAAGTAGCATGCTTAGTTGGGATTGCTTCTACCCACTTGGTGAAATAGTCAATTGCTGTAAGGACATAATCATGTCTAGCACTTGAATATTGGTTTATTGTCCCAATAAAATAAATCCCCTATTGCTGTAAAGGTTCTTCAATGATCACTAGCTTGAGAGGCATAGCAACTAACTTGGGTCTTCCAACAAATTGCTGACATAGTTCACATTTCCTCACCCACTTATGTGTATCTTGGAAAAGAGTTGGCTAGTAATACCTGGCTCGTAGAATCTTGTGAGTAGTCATAAGAACAAAAAAATGTCCTCCATAGGCCAGATTGTGAAAAGATTTCAAAAGCTAGCTTTGTTGCTCTTTGTCTACATAGCAAAGGAATACTCCATCTATTCTTCTCTTGTACAAGCTGTTGTCCCAAAGGACAAAATTGGCAGCTTTCAACTTGATAGTCCTTTATTTGTAAGACAAATGAGAAGGACATTCACCATAAGTAAGGAAATGAGCGATACCTGAATACCACTCATTGGTAGTGTAAACAAAAAGGACTATTGGAGTATCTTCCACTTTAGCTTCTTCACACTGTGTGTCTTTTGGCATATTGTCAGCAATTAATTGGCATAGGCCTTTACCCCTAACTAGCTTTGTTAGTTTGATGTCTAGATCAAGCTCTTAGATATTTCTAATCTAATTTCCTCTTTTCGTGCCAAAATCCTACTGAGTTAATATAGACTTGACTGTAGTGTTAGGAACTAAGGTAGTAGTATGTGAATTCAGAATATAGAAGCAGAAATGTTTGACTGCTTTCACCAATGCATAAACATGCCTCTCTACATTTGAATACATCATCTCATGGGTTTTGAGAGGGAAAATCATGAAAGAGATAGGAGACTCCATACCTTCTTTGTCATGTTGAACAAGAACTGTTGAAAGAGTATGTTCAAACACATAGCTATATATGATGAAATCTTTGTTGTAATCTGGACAAACCAAGGTAGGGGTGTGAGCAATGGTGGTCTTGATCTCCTAAAATGCTGACTTGCCTTCTTTAGTCCATCTGAAGATGGTCTTCTCTTTCATCATGTTCATAATGTGTCTAGTCTTCTCAGCAAATTTGGGGATGAACCTCCATAAGAAATTCACCTTTCCAAAGAAAGAATGAACAACATTTTTGCTTGTAGGAAAATTAAGCTCTTGAATGAACTTGAATCTATCTAAGTCAATCTTTATGCCTTATTTTGACATAATGTGTCCAAGGAGTTTCCCCTTTGTTACTCCAAAAAAAGACTTCTTAGGATTCAAGGAAATACCACTCTGGCGGAGCGCTCCATCACTTGTTGTAAGTGGTGTACATGATTAGATCGATACTTTGAAAAGATAGTCAAGTCATCAAGGTATGCCACTATGAATTTACCAATCTCATCTTTGAAAGCCAGATCCATTACTCTCTGAAAGGTAGCACCATCATTTATCAAGACAAAAGGCATTCTTCTATATGCAAATGTACCCCAAGGTGTGGTGAATGTAGTCTTGTGTTGGTCTGATTTACCAACTTCAACCTGATTATCACCTGAGAAGCCATCCAGCATTGATAACATCTCTGAACCTGTCACTGTTTGAAGCACTTGATCCATGATTGGCAAAGGATAATTATCTTTCAAAGATGCTTGATTCAGATTCTTGAAATCTACACAAATGCAAATTTTGCCATTCTTCTTCCTTACAGGCACTATGTTGGCAATCCATGTAGAATGATGGATTGAGAAGATGATTCTAGCATTTAACATTTTTTGTATCTTAGACAGAGTAGTACCTGATATTTTTAGATTGTACTACCTAGATTTTTGCTTGTATGGCATTGAGTCAGCCTTGAGAGGAATGTCATGGCAGATTTTATCTGGTCTGAGAGACTTCAAGTCCTCATAAGAATGTGCTAAGACATCCATGTATTGATAGATCAAAGTGGTGAACTTTAATTTTTCTTCAGGGGTGCAACACTTACCAATGTTAACCCTCTTAGGATTTTTTTCAGTGGTGAGATTCACTTGATCGAATCCCTGAGAGAAACTTGAATCTATTTGCTGTTGTTTGATGAATCTATCTGCTTGTCAAACATCTTCTCAAGAGAAACTAGGCCTTTGGGAATTTTGTTTCCTTTCAGCTGTAAGAATTCTTTATTTATATCTAAAATGGATTCAGAGATTGATTCATACTTCTGAGGTTCACTGCCTTCAAAACGTAATTATTCAAAATTGTCTTTTCATTCTAAGAAGGCAATGATTTGATGGTCATCATTGAATACTTGCCAATAATCAGCATTGTCAAGAACACTTAGTCTATAGCCCAACTCAATAGTATACATGTCTTCTTTGAAATTTGAATGAGGAACTAAGAGAGTTCTTGAAATAGTAAGAGCATCAGCTCTGTCATTAGACTCTCTGGGTATAGCAGAAATGTTGAAAGCATCAAAGCTTTCAATTTGGTCCCAAACCAGGTTGTGGTAGTGATGTAATCTTTCATTCTTGGTTTGGTAAAGATTTATTACTTGACAAACCACTAATTCAGCATCCCCTTTGGCATGAAGAAACTTGATGCCTTTTTCTTGAGCAACCTTCATTCCAAGCAGCAGAGATTTGTATTCAGTTGTATTGTTAGTGTTGCTAAATTATAGTTTGTAAGATGAAGGAAACATATCTCCTTGAGGAGATATCAACACAATCCTAGATCCTAAACTAGTAGAGGAATAACTACCATCAAATTCCAAAGTCCATATCTCATCTGATACTAATTTTTATTTAGACTTTCCTTCATCAGAGAGGGAGGATCCTTCTTCATCTATATTGCAGCCTATTAGTTCTTCTACTGTTCTAGTTGAACTAATTTCCAAGTTGATTTTTTCAAGAATTATATCAGATGTTTGATGTACTTCATCTATGGATAGAAAATAGTTACTCATACTTGTGGATTCAAAAAGGATTTGAGCTTCAGGGGTTGATGTCTGGGTGACCACATATTTTGCCTCTTTTTTTGGGAGCAACCTCTTCATTACGCCTTGGATAGGGATCCTTGCCTCAGATAGATCCATGCTTAGTTATCCTCCCACATCCTTGCAGAAATTTCATCCAAGCAAAATGCCATAGGATGCTGGGACGTCAGCCACCAAGACAGTCATCTTGATTCTATTGTTCAGAAAGGCTGTAAATGCAAATTGGGCATCTTTGATTTGCCCCAGCAATGGTACTTGCTTGTTCTCCATGGAGAAACATCTCCCAAATGTCTTGGTCAGTGTGAGACCAAGAGACTCAGCTACTTTAGTAGGCATGACATTGTCAGATGTGCATGAGTCTATAATACAATTACTCAGCTTATGGCCATTAATTAATAGGGAAATATAGAAAGGTTCTATTTTTCTAGGAACAGTTGTGGGAGTAATGACCAAATTATTTGGAATAGGCATGTTTTTTGGAGAATCAAGAATTACCTTTTTAGTTTTTTGTCCTGCAGGGATGGTTTGGTTCTTGACATATTGGACCAACTTATTCAATTGATCAGGATTGGACTGCAAATATTCGAACTTAGACATTTGTATTTTTGTCTTTTTGACATGATCGATTATGTCAAATAATTGAATTGAGCTAGGTATAGAGAAAGGTACTTCAATTTTCTAAATTTTAGGAGGGATGGGAGGTGGGCTAGTTTGTAAATTTGAAGAAGGGGAATGTGCAATTGATGTATTTGCCTTTTGGGTGATCACTGGATCCTTTGACTGAAAAGGCAGAATATTTCCATGCTTAACAATTGTGACTGCTGGCTGAGATTGCTCTTCTATCTTCTCTTTATTAGCTTGCTAGACTGATTGGTTCTTGGACCTGGTAAACACTGCATATGATCCACAAAAGCTTCTCTTTTGCTTCTAAGTTCATCCTGGTAATTTAGGAAACCAATGTGGGAGTTTCCAGCTGATTCTTCTTGATTGTCTTCAAAGAGATCAATGCCATTTTCTTGATTTAATTTAGGCTAGAAAGAGAACTCTGATTTTGCTTCAATATATCCCATTGCTGAATTAGTTGGAGGAGCTTCCAGGGCAAGTTTACCTTGTGGGGGAGGAAGGTGATTCTATTTCCCTTGATTCTTGGTAAAATTGCCCTGATATGACTAATTTGGGAATGTCCTTCTGTATGGAGTAGAAGACATTCCTTGAGCCATTTGCTTTTTGAGAGCAAGTAACTCGTTTGCCAATTTCTACACCATTGGATCTGTGATGCTTGTAGATGAATATTCAGAAGATGATGAAGCTCTATTTTGATTTGGATCTCTTCTTATCTTCCCTACTAAGATGAGATCATCTTCTACCTTAGTGGCCAAACATTGAGCTGCAACAAGATCTATTTGACCAACACGTCTCAAGAGAAAACTTACTTTAGGTAATTAAGAATTAATGAAGAAACATTTGACATTCTTAGCGGTAGGTTGAGTAATTACAGGAATTCTATTTCTCAATTTGTCAAATTTGGCTATGAAGTCTCTCATAGGTTCATTAGGCTCTTTCTTCATCTGTGTAAGTTGAGCCAGAAGTGCATGTGCATCTTGTACAGGTTTGAATCTGGCTTCAAACTTATCTTTGAGAGTATTCCAATCAGTCACTGATTGAGCCTGTAGATTATAAAACTAATCTACAGTAGTGCCTTGTAATGTCTCTACAAAAATCCTAACTGCTACATCTTCAAATTCTACTCTGATTACTCCACAAGCTATGCTGAAGGCTGCAGTGTGTTCATCAGGATGAACTTTCCCATCACCATAGAATTTGGGGAAATTCTTCTTTGAACTACATGGAAGCTCATGTAGAGGTGGAGTAAGATTGAGAGGACCAAAAGCATTACCCTAGGGGCCTTGAACTGCCATTGTAGGATTATGAAAAGGAGGAATAACAAATATCAGAGGGGTAATTATTATCAAAGCTTCATCAACAGTAGAAGTAGATACTTCGTCTGGCAATTGAGATCTGACTTTAGTAGGGGGAAAGCTCTTGGTTCATTGGAGATGAGATGGTGAAGGAAACAGATCAAATCACTTTGCTGAACCAACTCAAATATAGGGTCAACAATACCTTTAGCCCTTTGGCTTTGTGTATACCTTGAATCTGCCAGATTGTGAAACAAAAATGGAAAAGAATGGACCTTGCTTTAGTTAAAGCATGAGGCTTTAAATTGTGCATTCTTTCTCAGTTAGTGTGGAGGTGAATGGATAGATTATAAATGAATAATGAATATTATAATTCCCCAGTGGAGTTGCCAAAAACTATTGGTTGAATATTTTGTCTATCATTGTACTGATAAACAAAATAGGTCTGATTAGCCAAAGTAGGAAGATTAGTCATCCAAATGTGTAGGTTTACCACATCAGAAGGGGACTGATCTCTCCTCTCATCAAGGGGAGGTTCCCTATAGGTATGTTATATATGCTATATATATACATATTAACAAAAAATAATACTCAAGGGTAGGATGAACTATCCATCTCTCTTTCTTCAGAGACGATGTGTGCAAAACAAAGGAAAAACTCAAGGGAAATGATAGAAAGCAATCCTCTTCTTTCAAAAGTACTATTTAGCAAACCACAAGAATACTCCTGGTAGTAACAACAAAATGTAGCAAAGGATGTAGTAACCAACAAATCGAGATGCAACACAAAGTCTCCACCTGAATTGTTCAAGAGTAAGATACGAAGGACAATGAGGGCACAAAGTCATCCCAAAGTCCTTTACATAGAAACGAAAAGAAAACACACTGAAAGGAAATTATGGGGGCACAAAGTCTCTCCACAGTTGACTCTTTAGGACACCTTCCTGACTACTGTCACTAATTTTGCTTGTTAAATTAAAAGAATAGAGAATATATCAAGGAAAAAGACATAAGAATAGTTTCCTCAACAACAAAGATATTATAGCACAAAGTCTAGAAAATCACTTGCTTTCTTATTCCAATAAAAAAAATATGATCAACAAATTAAGCTCAAAGTCTTAGAAGTACCTTTCAATTTAGGCAGAGTTTCGTTCTGATTGTCAAAAAAGAGATACATTTATAATAGAAGAGAGTCCCTTATATAGCCTCTTCAAGAAGGACTCAATAATAGTAACACATCATGTTGCATTGAAATTTGTTAAGAAGACAAGCTAGAACTTAGGGGAATTTACCCATTTGATTTTATCAATGCAGAGAAATAAGTCACACTATTGAAAGTTTGCAACTTTCAATGTCCACCTGGCAATCTGATCCTATCTTCATCATTCCTTCTTTTTTGGTTAATTAAATCGGGTCCTGGATTCAATTTGCTATTTTGTTCCTTCCTCACTTTCTATTGGTCTTGGCCTTAAAGCCTATGAATGCATCTGGGTTTGTAGATTCAAAGGATCAACAACTATTTTATGAGCTTTAAAATTGACGTTCATGCACCCATCACTATGTTTTCAATGGCTAGTTCACTACCTTGAATTTGACATCTTTGGGCGCATCACTCCTTGGTCCTTTGGCTTTTCTATTTGGCACTTTCATAGAAAGAATCTGCCCTTTTGAGCCTTAATAAATGATCCATTTTGGGTTAGGAAGAACCCCCCACAAGGGTATCTATCCGTCAGGAAGTCTTTGAATAGCCTTTGGGCTTCTTATTTTACATCTTCCCGAAGGGAAGGTGACTCTTTAATTTAGCAACCGAGAGTCCCCTGCAAGGGCACCTACCCTTTGAGGTCCTTCGGTGGCCTTCACCTTAGAATTCTCTCGTAGCCTTTTCATTAGTAGACTGTCTCTCGGGCTATCTCCAAGGGCATCTTCCCGCAGACAAATTATCTGCGGATAATTTCCCATGGACAAAAAGTCCATGGATAGTTTCCCTGAGCTTTCTCCATGGGTATTATTCTCATGGACAAATTATCCATGGAAATTTCCCATAATTAAAAAGTCTGCAGAATTTCCATTTTGTTGTGTTTACCTTTGAGAATTTCCTTCGAGTTTTCTTCCCGCAGTCAGTTCTTGAATTCTTTCAGAATTTTTGTTCAAAGGAATTACTTCAAACAAAATTCCAAAAGAATTATGCCTTAGACTTTTTCAAATACCTTAAACAAAAATCCAAAAGAATTTACCTTTGCGGCCTTCTTTGAAAATGACCCTTTCGAAGGGTATTTTTGTCAACCAAGTGCCGTCTGGAAGAACACTTGTCCTTCGGGAGGCTCTTTGAACTTTTGCATTTGAACCGCTCCATTAAACCAAGTTAATGAACTGCTCTGTTGAACCACTTCATTGAACTAAGGCAGTGAATTGCTTGGTTGAACCAAACGTTAAACCAAGGCAATGAACCGCTTTGAACCAAAATGGTTCAATCCGATGGTTTAATTGAATGAACCAAGCCTTTGAACCAAGCAGATGAACTGAGCATTGAACCTACCTTTGAACGATTTATTTGAACCAACCGTTGAACCAAGTTTTGGTTCAATGGTTCAAATGAAGCCTTAAACCAACTGACAAACCATTTGATTGAACTTGCCATTGAACCAAGATGGTTCAACCTTTTGAATTTTGAACTCATTGAACCTTTGAACCAAAGTGGTTCAATGGTTCAATGGTTCAAAATTCAAAAGGTTGAACCATCTTGGTTCAATGGCAAGTTCAATCAAATGGTTTGTCAGTTGGTTTAAGGCTTCATTTGAACCATTGAACCAAAACTTGGTTCAACGGTTGGTTCAAATAAATCATTGGTTCAATGGTTCAAGCCTTCTTTGCTTAGATGCTTGCTGATGAAGATTTTTGATTGAACCAAAGTACTGAAACAATCTCGAAAATGACCAAGTGTTAGAAAATGATTCTTTTGGTTGAAACTGTAGAAATGAACCTACTTGCATAGTCCGTAGAAACCAAGTCTATAGTTTTCTCTAACCTTGAAATATTCCATAGAAATCAACCTATGAAGCCCATTGAACGTGGCCTATAGAGTCCGTAGATTTCTCTTCCTACTAAGTCCGTAGATTCAAACCTGCTGAGTCCATAGATTTAAGCCTGAAGAGTCCATAGATTCTAGCTTGTAGAGTCCGTAGATTTCTGAGAAGCTTGAAAAATGAGGAATTTGAATGCTTAGGACAAATTTTAGAAAGGGAAGAGACAATTTTGGTCTGTAGGACCAAAATATTTCAAATGTTGTCCCAAAAATGAGTGATATTTTTGGGAGACAACACAACTGACATTTCTACCTATGGGACTCCTAGGTGAAAATACATAACTCAAATCACATATATATAGTAAAATTACAATTTATCCAATGAAAATTGCATAAAATTCCACCTAGAAGTACATTTTCACTACTATATAGGAGCACAAAAATAACAAACAAATATTTTCAAAATTGAAGGTACCATTGGATAACTCCATTTTCGATGCTTATTGGCTAAAAAATGGAACTTCTAACACATTTGGAGGGGTGGATAACATCTGGAAATAGGTTATTGGCCTCCCATCATGTTTGATTGAGAAACCCACTACCCATTCTTGGCTCAAGAATGCCCTTTCCAACATAAGAATAATGTTGATTTTTAACCTAACTTGAGACGTGCATAAAATAGAAATTATAAGTCATATGAATGAAACATAAGATTTATCCTGTGCATGTGAAATCACTCTAATTTCACCCTAGATCAAGTTGGTATAAAATTTGAGAATAATATGTGGCATAAGTTATAGTAATGGCTTCTAAAATGTAACTTTTTGGCAGTGAAGAGACAACTTCTTGAGCTCTTACTAGCATTTCTACCTCCAAGAACCATAGATGTAAATCCATCACTTTAATCACATCTATATCGGAAAATTACGCATGTTATAATGTTCAGGATGTCCAAGTACACTTAGAATTATATTTTCACTACTTCTCAGGAGTACAAAAACACCAAGTACTTTTAGTAAGCTTCTATTAGCTTTAAGAATATGAAATTCTATACTAACAATGCCAACTGCATGAATGTGGAATCTTATTTGGCAACATTAATCTAATTTTTTTTATTAGTAAGTAATTAAAAATAAAATATATACACATACTACATAAATAATAAAAAATATTTGGTAGAATTGATTACATCTACATTTTATAAGTCAATATACATGTGCATTTTAATCTAACAACCCACTAGTATCTGCTCTAATCTTGACAGTATCAAGAATATCTTCATAGTATAACTTATGAACTTTCTATAGATTCTTATTTAATGGAATCCCATGATATTTTTTCAACTTAATATTCATTGCATGAACTAAATTTGAATAGTGAAATATCTTCCTATGCATTTCAAAGTTTTCAAACAACCATACATCTCAATTTTTGATAGGATATCATTAAAGCCAAGTTTTAGTGACTACCATAGATCCAATGGAATATTTAATGTTTTCTTAATCTATGATCAGGGAATTTAATTTTTTAATTCCATATATACATGGACACAAGTATTAATTTATTCCCTCTTCATTGTTCTCATCTGCAATAACTACAAAAACATGCCCTTTATCACAATAAACAATTTTTAATCACACTATCAAAATAAATAATAAGAATAAATAAAACATAATGATTAATATTCTACCCAATTGCACTAGATCAGATACATGGTCAAAGTCACGTGATGATGTCATATCTATAAGTTACAATCCTAGTGGGTCCTTATATGTGTTGATTGGAATGAGAGATCTACAACTATAGTCATCCATCCACCCTTGTGACTCACACTCATTCCAAATAGATTCCATGCATGAAAAATATAAACATGCCAAGTGTCTTGTACTAATAGAAATTTATGGATGTAATTGTGTTCAAGTCATATCCAAGAAATGTTTTAGATGTGGTTCACAATTATGATAACCAAATTTTCTTTTCACTGCATCTCTTGCATTGGGTGAAACTATGGTATTGTCTTTTCAAAATTGTGCAAGTAACTCTTTGAGAGTACCATCTATAGTTTTATCTTTTCATGGAAGTCTACCAGAGAACTCTTAGATCGCATTTGTATTGTGTTCATTTAGTCTTTCATATATTCCAATTAATTTCATTAATATTTTTTTATATCAAGTGCTCGACTTGTTTCTGAAATCAATTATTTTTTACCTATTTGGCTACTTACTAAACAAGTTGTAACTATACACTAAGTAACATTACAATATTTATTTTTTAATAATAAAGTCTTGATACTACATGTTAGATCAATGAACTATATCCTATAGTGCAAGTAAATTAATACAAAAAACATGCTACTAAAAACATAAGACAAAGAGGGAACACATTACACAGAGATTAAGCAAAAAACACTTTCAAACAAGCAAAAGAAAAAACAATGGGTAAAATGGCTGACACTATCTTTATTAACAAAATATAAACTCTCTTCTACAATAGCTCCTCTAGTAACTCCATCAGTGCTAACATACAAGCACTCAATACTTCAACCTAAACCATTCAGGTTATGAACCAAGTTACACTAGCCTATAGGATCCAACCTCCAATCATGTTATCCCAAGGCTTGCATAGATCCACTAAGTGGATAAATTATAAAGAGATATTTATTCTTATTATTATCATTTACAACAAGAGAGAGAGGGGAGAGAGGATGAATAGTAACACAAAGTTTTTTGCCACATTTCATGTGGGGTGAATAATGATCATCAAAAGTTATCTATCTTCATGTGCAAGGGTCAAAAAAGTGGTCCATTCATTATAAAAAATATCCAAGCCACTTTCATGTGGCTCCAAAAATTGTCTCCTAATCCATAAGTGAGGACAAACAAGAATACTAAACAACTTGTCTTTATTCTTTATGTGACCATATGAGTCCAAAAGATGCTTGAAATCATCTTTTGACTTCCTCCACACATAAGAATCATGGGGTACTTTAAAAATTTGACCCACACCAACCCTTTTATATTTTGGAGCATGTGATACCACCTATGTGACTACCAAAGACAAACCCATGTGCCTTGATGGAGTGCTATACCCCACTCCCATCACATCAACTTGATCACTCATGGGATGCCCTCTATTGGCCCCTACCACATCACCAATCAACCACATCACCCAAAATCCATATCAATAACCATCCACATCACCATTAGGCCATGTTATCATGAATAGTGACCATGAATAGTGACTCTAAATAGTGACTTCACATCCTAATATTATTATGTGATTTTAGGCCTATAATATAATATGAATCATGTATATTTTTAATGATTTCATTATTTTCATCATTTGTGTTAGATTTTCTTAGTCCTAATGTGTACATTGTAAGTCTCATCTTAATCAATTTCATCAATGAAACAAATAACTGACACCTTTGACTATCATAATCTAATTTATAAAGAAACTACCCCAATTTTTTTGAGCCACTCTTCTTAAATGGTGGTTAGACATTTTTTTATGCATTGGTTTCAAAATATTTTCATCAACTTCAATTAAGTACTTATCTTTTCTATGCACAATTCTTGGAGGTGTTGTTAATGGTAGAATTTGTTGAGAGGGTGTTTCAAAATATTTATTAATTTCATTGTTTAGTGGTGGGATAATATTTTATTCATTATATGATTCCATGAAATTTTATTCATTGTTGGGGGGTAAAGTATCGTGCATAGACTCATCATCAACAAAATAAAAGACTCTATACTTTAAATGTGAACTTCTAACATTATCTATTTCATTATTGTTAATTTCATCATTATTCAATTCATTAATGTCAATTTCATCATTATTCAAGTCATTGTTATCAATTATATCATTATCTATGACATTTGGCTCATTAGGATTAGGGTTTATACTTTTTTCTAAAATGTACTTGCATTCATAGCTTGTTTTTTTCCTCACCTTTTCTAATTGCTCTGGTGTTTTGTTATTCAACTTCTTCCTCTTCCTCAAATATGATCCATCACCCATTAGATAATTGATAGCTTCTTAAAGGTGGGATAAAAAAAAGTACTTAAAAACTATGTTAAAAATACATAGAGAATTTTTAAGGGGCCAAAATTCTTGATTTGGGTTAAAAATAGTCATTGAAAATTAATTTTTTCTATATTGTAACTAATGTGTATGTGTTATTAATATTATAGCTTTTAGGGGTTTAGGGTTTAGGGTTTTTGGGTTTAGGGTTCAGGGTTTTCTCATATGAAGATGCAATAAGACTATCATATGATACATTTGCCCCTTCAATTAGCCCAAAGTGAGTTGATTTATTTGACTTAGTACCAATTAGGTTCAGTTAGACCCTAATTTGATTGATGTCCATGTTAAGCTCAATTATGCCCAAATTATATTCAATTACTCTAAATTAGGTTTAATTTCCCCTTCGATTGATGTTAGTTAGTCCAAAATAGATTTAATTAGTCCAAATCAGATTCAATTAGTTGGTGGCCATGAGGACATAGAGGACACACTATGGCCTCTCCCATGAATGTGATGTCAAACCCTTTTTCAAACCAATAATCATTTTTGATTCCAAGGATGCATTGAGCTTTAGAGTCTAGTATAAATTTGGGTTATTTTTGTGAATAAGTATTAAAATAAGGCAATGTGTTATCACATTTTTAAACCACATAAATATATATTATAATAATGAGGCCACTTTGCTTATTATTATGCATGATGTGACCCATAACATTATAGATATTATGAGATATTATAAATATAACATCCTACAAGTTTATTGAAGCTTTTATACTTTATATAATTCTTTGGGTTTTAAAGTGAATTAAACTAGTTCTTATTTTATTTATGTTAAAGAATATAAATCAATGCGTAAGCATACTAGGGAGTGTCTGTGGTTATATTAGATGATAACATTCTAGGTATAGTGAATTCAATTGATATGAGTTGGTTGGTTGTTTTCATATCTTTTGAATAATTGATTCAATAAATGTATTAGTGAATTGACATTTTAAATCAAAATGAATGATCAAGGAGATATATTAAGTGTTTTCTTATATGTTGATAATTTGATATTTATAGTATATGATTTAATTCAAATTTTAAAATCAATAATGAAAAGAGATTAAAATTATAGATTCTGCTTAATGAATTTTTTTTTTTGGAATTGAAGTAAGCCAAACAAAACATGTAAATGATGTTTTGAAAAAGTTCAATATGTTGAATTGTAAACTATAAGATGCACCTATGGCAATGAGATTGAAACTAAGTAAAGAAGATAAGAGCACACATACAGATCCAATGTTGTACAAGAGGCTAGTGAGCAGCTTGATGTATGTAACATTTATTATGCTTGACATTATGTATGTCCTGATTCTTATTTTAAGACTCATGGAGACACCTAAGGACTTGAATTAACAAATAGGGAAAATAATTTTGAGATATGCTAGTGAAACAAAAGATTATGGGATTTTATATTCAGTATGAAAAAAATTGAGATTGGTTGGTTGCAAAGACAATCATTTTTTTTAGAACATTGATGATAGAAAGAGCATATCTAGATATATTTTTCACCTTGGTTCATGTAAAGTTTCATGGGCTTTCCAAAAACATCCAATTGGTACTCTTTCAACGACGATTAAAGTATTTAAAAGCTACATTAGTAGCATGCCAATCCATATGGATGGGAAGAATGATATTAAATTTAAAGCAAGAATAGAAAGAGGCAACACAAATTTATTATGACAATAATTTAATAATAATAAATAATGTCTTTCATAAAAAACATAAACACATCGATATAATATATCATTTCATAAAAGAACTCATCATTAATGGTGAAATATACTTAAAATTTTTTAATGCTGAAGATAAATATGCATACACTTTCATAAAGTCATTAGCGATTTTTTTAAAAAAAAATTTAAGAAATTTTAAATTTTTTTAATGCTAAAGATCAATATACATACATCTTCATAAAGTCATTGCAAAAGAAGTTTTTAAAAATCTGAGAAAAAATTAGACAACACCAATTTGACACAATTATGAAGTCAAATTTAAGAAAGAGTGCTAGAAGATAACTTTGTATCTAACATATTTTTAACAAATAAAGTAGATGGAAGATTTTATTGAAATGTGTATCCTACGTGCTTCACCAGGGGTTTAATCGAAAGGTGGGAGATTCTAGTGTAGGTGCAAGTGCTGGTAAAGGAATCCAAGCTAAATAATCTTTGGTTACTATTATCTTAAGCTTCATTCCATTCTCACAATGTGCTCCTAATCCTTAGATGAACCACATATTCCCTAGGGCCTTCAATGCTATTTTGTCCCCTCCACTTCCATACATAGCCATATTTGGTCCATTCACGTAGTTTGTGAAATCTGATCCAAATATCTTATAATATTCTCTTTGTGTATCAAATATGTCATTTCAATACTAGTAAATCTATGGAATTTACTCCACATAATGTTGTAATAAAAGAATGTAATGATCCTAGTGAGATAGTTACTACAAGTATAGCAGATCATTCTACAAGACTTTACTCTTTTCATAAGTTTGAGTCTTCTTCTAGGACTTACAATTCTTCTCTTGTAGCACATGGTGATAGTCTTAGAATATTATGTCATGAAAGGCTAGGGAATCTAAGTTTTGGTTATATGAAATAAATGGGTACTAAATATCTTCCAAATTGCCTTCCTAGGGTCTCATGTATTGATGGAATATGTCCTGGTTGTCTAGTTGGTAAACAACACTAGGATCCATTTGTAGTTGGTAAGGCCACACATGCTCATGCACCCTTAGAGTTGGTTCATAGTAATTTGATGTCTTTTCAAACTCATTCCTTTTTAGGGGCAATATATATACTCACATTCATTGATGATTTCACTCATAAAATTTGGGTATATTTTCTCAAGTTAAAAAGTGAAGTATTTGAGACCTTCAAGGCTTTCAAATCCTTTATTGAGAAATAATCATCTCTTCCTCTTAGGAATATACATACAGATAATGGGGGGAATATGACAGTAATGCATTTTCAAATTTATGTAGTGACTATGGCATTCAACATCAATTCACTATATTATACATTTCCTAATAAAATGGTGTAGTAAAGAGAAAGAATCAAGCATTAAAAGAGATTGAAAATTGTATGATTCATTCTAAAAATTTGGGTTCAAAATATTGGGTCGAAGTAGTTTATTATGCAAACCACATTCAAAATCGCATGCCTCACAAAGCTATGTAGAACATGATACCTGAAGTAGTGTGGTCTGAGATCAAGCCTAATATTTCAAATTTTCATGTCTTCAGTAGTAAGGCAAGGGAATTTATTTTGGATGACAAATGGAAAGCATTGGATAAGAAAATCCAACCACTTATTTTTTTAGGCTATTATGAAGATGTAAAAGCTTACCTCCTTTTTGATCCTATCTCACATGATGTATTGTTTTGATGGGATGTATGTATTGATGAGCTACCCACTCCACAAAAGTCTACATGTTATACTTCTTCTCTTTCTCATCCTCCCTCTTCTTCTATAGATGATAGTGATGATTTTATTTCTATTAGTCATGTTGAGGATGATTTTGATGTTGCACTAATTTAACCACCACATCCATCTACTTTATCATCTATGCCGAGTGGGCATAGATCATTTTATAGGTAGATAGTTCTCTTATTGGTGATCCATCTAACTCTTGTCACACTCACTCATAGACATCTAGTGTTTCTCTTATAGGAAAACCCATTACTGATGATCAAGTATTATTTTTTGAGGCCATTGATAAACTTGTGTGGGATATTATTATGTATGATGAGTATTATTCATTGATGAAGAATCATACATGGAGTCTTGTTCCTCTTCCTAAGGGAAGAAAACTCATAAGATGTAAATGGGTCTTTAAGACAAATTATTTTGTAGATGGATCAGTCGATAAGTACAAAGCTAGATTAGTAGCTAAGGGTTTTTTATAGGTTAAAAGAGTAGATTAGTTTGAAACCTTTGCCCCTATAGCTAAGATGGATTATATTAGGCTTGTACATTCTCTTGCTACTTCACATCATTGGTTATTTTTTTAGATGGATGTGAAGAGTGCCTTTTTACTTAGTGATCTCCAAGAGGATATCTATATGGAGTAGATTTTAGGATTTGTATAGGACTCACCATTAGTTTTTAGACTCCATGATTCTCTTTATGATCTCAAACAAGCTCCTTGAGCTTGGTATGAGAAGATGGATTCTTTTCTTTTGAGTTTTGATTTCCATCATTATGTGTCAGATCATAATATGTATATATTAAATCAAGGTGAGGATATTAAAATATTGGTTTTGTATGTTGATGACATTATCCTCATTGATAGCTCAGACTCTATGATTCAGGACATCAAGGACAAGTTGGTAGATAGGTTTGACATGACAGATCTGGGACTTTTGCATTATTTTCTTGGTCTTTAGGTTCATAATTCTTCTGAGGGTATCTACATTGGACAATAGAAGTATGTGATAGGTCTTCTTCATAGGTTTGACATGGATAATTGTAAGCTTTCCCCCATTCCATATCAGGCAGGTGTTATGTTATCTTCCACTTGTATGAATCTTTTTATTGATTCCACATTGTATCAACAGTCTTTTATACCTGACTCATACACATCTTGACATTACATTTATTGTGAACCTTATCTCTTAGTTTTCACATAATCCTCATGAGAGTCATTGGTTAGAATCCAAGTTTATTTTATGCTACATTCAAGGCACCACACACTTTGGTATTAAGTACACACCATAGAGTTATCAACATCTTATTGGATAGACTCAATCAGATTGGGTTGGTGATGTTGATACTCAAAAATCCACTTATGAATTTGCATTCACACTTGGTTATATTCTAATGACTTGGTCATGTAAAAAGTAGATAGCTATTGCATTATCTTTCATTAAGGTAGAGTATGAAGGTGATGTCAAAACTAGTCAAGAGATCCTTTGGCTTTGATAGCTGCTTGGAGAGTTTGGTTTCACACATGGTTCTACTATTCTTCGGTGTGATAACCAAAGTGTGATTACTATTTCACATAATTGTATTGAGCATCAAAACACCAAACACATTGAGATTCACATGAACTTAATTTACATCTCATTAAAGATGGAGTTATTTCTTTGGAGTTTGTGCATACTACTGAGCAAATTGCTGACATCTTCACTAAGCCTTTAGCTTCTCCTTGTTATCTTCATTTATGAGAGATGCTTGGGGTGAAAGAAGTTGTACTTTGGGGGATTTCCCATGAAGTTTCACCTTCATTTTATTTTGTTTTTGATTGGTTTATACATTCGTACCTTATCAGACTTAGTAGTCAGGACCCATATTTATTTCATACTCCCTATGTTTCACTTACAGGAGGGTGTTGGAATATTGTGTGTATAAGCTTGCCTAAGTAGTATTAATTTATCTATGGTAAGTTATTTATTACCTAGGGTAGATTTTAGTTACTTAGGTAATTTAGTAGTTTTAATGTTGATATCTTGTCAACAATATGTGTTTACATGTAATAATTGAAAACTATATTTAGTTTTCTCTATTTTGTATACCTACGACAAATAGTTTATTTTCATTTAAAAAACTATTTGAATTATATATTCTATAAATTTGATAGATTTCATACAGAGAATACATTAGAGTAACTATTATTTTGGGTGTGTTGAATAAAATTATTTATTTTATTCTCTAGAATTGTGTTGTAGGTTCTTGATGTGGGTTCTCTCTCCTAGAATGATCATTGTGGTCTAGATTATCTCCTACTTATTTTCATAAAGTATTAGGTGGATATGAGGTAATTTTAGTATGCCACATGTCACACTCTCATAGCTTTACTTTTTTACATTTGATCAACTACCTGGAATTAAATTCAAAGTGACCAATAGTCAAGAATCCTCATAGGATCCATGTTAAATGATTCCTCCTCCATTTTTAAAGAATACCAATAAATAATATGTGATGGGATAAGTAAATAGTTTCTTAATACAAAAACATGGAAAACATCATGCATCCTATATATGTTGGGTACTAATTAAATCTTGAAGCAACTAGGTTAAGATGTTTGAGCATATCAAATGGTCCTATAAACCATGATGATATCTTGGGTTCATATAAAATTCACCTTGTGATATTATGTGATTCAAAATGCAATAACACAAAGGCTGCCACAATAAAGCTTCTATCTATCTTATGCAATTCAACATACATTTTTTTATGTCAGTCATGCACATATTTAAGGTATTACCAAATTTATAAAACTTTTTCTTCCATTTATTTTACCATGTCATGACTAATAAAACATGATATTCAATTTCATACCAATTCAAGGGAGTTATACATCATTTATCATACAAAGCTACATATGTGGAAATATTAATGGAATTACGATAACTATTATCTTACATGAATTCTATCAAAGGTAGATAGTTCTCCAAGAGAGTTTGTTGGTTGATGGTATACATTCACAACATGTCCTATAATACTTGATTGAGCCTTTTCATCTTCCATTCCTTCTTGGGATGATATGTTGTATTAAATTTTTGCTTTGTTCCTATTGACTAAATTTGACCCCAAATCAAATTGGTCACCTTGCTATAAATTCAAAAGTATCATGGTCTTGTGATGTGTTCATGTCATGCTTATATGTTCCCTAGAATCTTAACATAACCTTGTTATCATGGTTTAAGGTTAGTTTGGAGAAGTTAAGGTAATGTCATGTTTTGGTCATATAATGGTCTAGGCATGCCATTGAAAGATAAGGCATGGTCAAGTTTTGTCATAGGTAATTAGGGGTTTATTAATGTCATTTTATGTCTTAAAAATATTATCATAACTTTTAATGATAATTTGAAGTGTTTAAGGTTAACTTTTAGTCTTGGAGGTGGTAAATGTAGACACCTAAAACTAGCCACCAATGACCTCCAACCGGGTTTTTGACCAATTTATACCAAAATACACAATTTGGCCTAAAAACACTAAAACACATTAAATGGGTTGAAATTGATACATTGAAGTTATGATTTTGGCTAAAGTGTCACTAAATGTGGTAATACAATTTATGAAACAACTAACTTTGATCAAATCATTTCGAGTCAAAATAGCATTTTTACACCTAGATGCTTTGGATTGTTTTTTTCTACCAAATTTATTGTACGAGACATGTGCCTTTGTTATTTTACATTGGCAACATCCTAAATGGGAATATGGTTAAAAAACATCTAAAATAAACTTCTAATTCTAATCCAATCAATTTTCAAGCCAATAATATGACATTATGACCAATTTGATTAATTTGTGCACAAATTGCCAAGTTTTTGCAACAAAGTTGACTAATCATGTTTAAGATTAATTAAAACAAATCAAGAGCTTAAGTTAATTTTTCATGGATATTTTTGATTATTTATTTTAATAAATTGATATTGAATAATTGCTAAGTGATATCATTTCTTGGAAAGACATCGCTAGACCATAAATGAATAAAATATCTCATCAAGCCACCCCATGACTCACTAAGAAAGTATATGCCTATTTATTGCCTCTCTATCCCAAATATTTATGAAGGAGCTGATGCCTAAAATTGTTCTTGATTATAATCAACAATAATGGGAAGTTTCAAGCTGTGGGATATTGCGGCTTGAAATAACCTCCATATTTTAGAGAAGTTGGTCTCTTCTTTTGTATCAAGTGTGGGGAGAAAAGATAGAAAATTAAACAAAAATGAAAATGAAGGAAATGAAACCTAACTATGGTGATGCACCTAAGTGTAATTTGATCCTAATCTTGAGCACAGTGAGACTATATGTAGGATTCATTTACATTTAAGAGCAAACAAGTGCATGATCAATATAAAAGATTGAAATAATAGAAACAGAGGTTCACAACAGAGACTTCTTTTGCTGAGATATAGAAAATGTCAAAAAAGGCATAGGGTTCAATCTTATTATAAGAATCTTCCAATCACATAAGAGGTGCAGAAACACGTACAATTATGTAGAACTTCTGACTCAAGAAAATGAGACAAAAGCAAATGACATTCCTAATCACAACTCTAGAAAATCCACAGTATAGACTACTTTTGCAAATCACATAGGTAATATCAACAAAGGCATAGAGTTCAATCTTCTTAATTCTTTTAGCCACATAAAAGGCATAGAAACATGCATAGTTACATCAACTTTACAACTCAATAAAATGAGACAAAAGCAAATGATATTATGTAGTCACCCACTCTAGAAAGTCTAAACTTTTTACAATAATTCTCTCCTTGGACAATCCCCCCCTCTCTCTTTCTTTTATAGCCTTGGATTTAGAGATAAAATAGTGTGGAATTCAATGTATTCAATGCCTTGGATGCATTCTGGTCTTATCAAAAAGGGCCATGCTGGGGCGGGGCGGCTGCCTTGACTGCGGCATGTCAATTCATGTCTAGTACCTCCTTCTGTGATTGAATTTCCTATTCCATCACTTGCTTAGCTGCTTTAAATATCTATTCTGCCTCTGCTTACAAGGGACAAATAAACGGCCCTTTTTTTATGTTTATAGGCCCCAAAAATCTACCTGGTGAACTACTCCATCTACTAGAAATAACTTCCACTGAGTTTTTACCCTATCTCATTTGTTGAAATAGATACAAAGAACACTCTGTTCTGTCGAAATAGATGAAGACACTTAATCAATTCCCTAAAAACCTTCCTATTACTTAGAAGGCACTGCAGAATGACACTTGGCACTTTCCACTTGATTTATCAAAGACACGAGGCTCTTTCTGCTTTCCCTTTAGCTATGTTGTAGAATTATTCGAGGCACATATTAGGCTCCTATAGATAGTGGCACTTGGCAACTTCTGCAAACCTTTGAAATAACACCCGAGACCCACCACAATTTTTATTTGACAATGAAGTTTGAAGATGATCTCTCAAAAGTTGACATGTGGTGGCCTCCGCTATTCTTGGGAAGATACATGGCATCTTCTACTTCTCCTACTAGGGGTATGTGGCGTCTCCTGCTTCTTTCAAGAATGGAGTAGAAAGGGGCTCGAAAAGTGACACTTGGCAGCCTCCGCTACTCTTCGACACTTAAACAAAATGAAATGATGCTTTTTTGCCTTTCAAAAAGGTACTTGACCCCTTTGGTTTTTGGGACACTCCCTTGAACTACCCGATGAACCAAAATGGTTCAATGGTTCAATGATTCAACACTGCACGCCATTTACATGTTAACTGAGGTATTGAACCAAAAATGTTGAACCTAAGCATTGAACCCAGGTGTTGAACTGACTGTCTCTCAGATGCTGACACATGGTGACTTCTACTTTCCTCTAAAAAAGTAGTCCAGGGCCTTCCGCGACTGCCATCTGGTGCTTTCCACTTCTTCCTACTACTTAGCTTGTTGAAAACCTTTGCTGAGAAATAGAATGAAATGTAGGTGTCGATATGAGACGTGGATTCTAACATGTGATGCATTTTGCTAAGTTGTTGTTGGATACATGGCACGTTTAGTGACTCTCTTGAAAGTTAGGAAAGGTGACTCGAATGACTCCACTTGGCTAGAACCTGTGCTCAGACTACACCACTTGGTAGCTTTCACTGCCCTTTGACACTTATAATAAAAATGAATCAAAAGAAACAAACCTGTACTTTGTTTCAAAACTTCTATCGCCATGACCAAGGTATGCAGGAACAAAACTGTAGTGCATGACTGAGAATTGAAAAGCAACATAGAGTAAAATTTTTTAGTCTACAGTTACTGACAACCCCCAGGACTTTTGAGCTTGTTCAAAAAGAAAACTCCACCTTCTTCTAGATGAAAATTGTGAAATTTACAGCTTCAAAAGAGCTGTCGACATGTGTTTAAAACACTTATTTAAAAATAAAAGTGGGAAAATAATGAAAAATAATGCGAGAAAGGGAAATAATTTAACTATAATACATTAGAGACCCAAGTTAATTGAAATGCTCCAAATAGACTCCATATACAAGAATCTCTTCAGGTTCTCCTTCCATTGATTCTAGCTTGAATGAATTCTTCTGCTTGCACGCGTAAATTTTATATGGGCCAGTCCATAATGCTTCAAATTTGGTATGCTGACCTGGCTTGGCGGCTCTTGCATCCCATTTCAAAACAATTGAGCCTACTTTAAAATTAGGATTCGAAGTCCTTTTATCAAAATAGTTCTTAACCGTTCCCTAATGCTTAATCAATGAATCATGGTCTATATCCCTCTTTTCCTAAACTTCCAAAAGTTCTACGAGTCTGACCTGCATGGGGCCATTTTTTTCAATTTCAATTTGTTTGATCAGCTAGAGAGCAAGGATTTCCAAGCTTAGGGGAATCACAGTAGACTTTCCATATACCAATTCATATGAGGACATTTTGATCACCTGTTTAGGCATAATTCTATCAGCCCATAGTGCTAGATTAAGCACTTTATGCCACTCTTTGTGATGATCAACCCCTACTCTTTTGATGAGTCTTATCATGTTCTTGTTGGTTGATTCTGCTACACCATTACCTTAAGAGTAATAGTTAGATGAAGTTTTCAAATATATTCCATGTTTCAAGGAAAAGTTAGATACTTTAGACCCAAAGAATGCTTTAGCATTATCTAAAATTATGGTGCGAGGAGCCCTAAAGTGAGTAGTGATATTCCCTAGAAAATCTAAGATCACATTCTCTGTTGCTTCCTTAAGTGGAACTACCTCGGTCCATCTGGTGAAATAGTCTGTGGCAGTTAATATTCATTTGAGACCCATACTAGACACTGGATTTATCATTCCAATGAAGTCAAGACCCCATTGAGCAAAAGGTTCATCCATAATTATAGGACTAAGTGGCATGGTTGCATTCCTCCTCATCCCCATATAATATTGGCAGGATTGACATTTTTTTAACCAACTAATAACAATCTGTAAATAAAGTAGGCCAGAAATATCCTACCTCACTTATCTTTATGGCTATGGTCTTTGCAAAAAAATGCCCTCTTAATATTCCATGATGCATTTTGTGTAGTATTCTCTTAGCTTCAGCCTGTTCTACACATCTTAACAATTTTCCATCATAATTTCTTTTGAAAAGAACTTGTTCAATTAAAATAAAATGAACTCCCTGTATCTTATAATATCTCCTCTTATTTTGAGGGAGTTCTCTCAGATAAATCCCATTTTTCATAAAATGAATCCTGCTTGTGACCCAAGATTCCTGATCAACCTCTTGTATTTTTGGCACCGTCTCTGTCTCTCCTTCTGAATCTGCTTCCTCAGATAACATCTTTTTAAGCTCTTGGGTTATATATTGGCACAGACCCCTACCTCTGACTAGCTTGGTGGGTCTGACCTCTACATCATATTCAAGGATCTTAGTGATCCAATTGGCTCTTTTCTCAGTAATTCATCCCTCCATGATGTATTCCCTGACACTTGGGTGAGCTACAAGTATCAAAATTTTGTTCCTTGATATCATATGCCTAAATTTCTTGAGGGCTTTTACCATGGCATAGGCTTGTCTTTCCACAAAATTGTACTTGGTCTCATAATCCCTGAGAGTTCTTGAGAAAAAGGCTGTTGAGTGTTCCCCCTCCAGCCTATCATTCTTTTGAGTCAAGACAACAACAATACTTTACTCTCCTCCATAGACATACATTATGAAGGGCTTGAAAAAATCTAGATTTTTAAGCACTGAGGCTGCTAAGATAGCCTTATTGACCTCTTTAAAGGCTTGCCTTCCTTCTGTAGTCCATTTGAAGACCATGTCTTTCTTTAACAAGAGTGTCACTGGTCTTACCAAACTTGCAAAATCAGATATGAATCTACAGACAAAATTGATCTTCCCTAAAAAGGATTGAACTGCATTTTTATTTACTAGAAGAGGTAGGTTCATTATAGCTATGATTCTCTTGGGATATATAGAAAAACCTTCTTTAGATACTATATGTCCTAACAATTTGCCCTGAGGTACAATAAAGATGCATTTCTTGGGATTCAATGATATCCCAAAATCCTGACATTTCTTGAAGACATATTCTAAATGATCAAAATGATCATCATCATTTTTTGAAAATATAGTGAGGTCATCTAGATAGACCAAGATAATCTTATTTATAAGTTCCCCAAAGGATATATCCATAGCTCTTTGAAAGGTGGCTCCTGCATTTGACAGACCAAAAGGCATCTTAGCATATGCCAATGTTCCCCATTTGGTAGTAAAAGAAGTTTTGTACTGATCTTCATTAGCCAACCAAATATGATTATATCCAAAGAAACCATCTAGTAAAGAAAACCTCTCTGATCTAGCCATAGTTTGTATAATTTATTTCATGGAGGGCAAGGGATAGTGGTCTTTTAGAGATGCTCTATTTAGATCTCTAAAATCTACACATAGTCTTACATCTCCATTCTTTTTCCTAACTGGTACTAGATTTGATACCCAAGTTGAGTGCTTGATTGGAAATATTATTTTGAAATCTAAATTTTTTTACAACTCATCTACCATTAGAGGCTCAATCCTTGGATTTATTGGCCTCTATTTTTGTCTGATGGGCTTAGACCCTTCAGTTAGTTCTATTGTGTGCTGAATAATGTCTCTATTGTATCCATGAGGGTCTTCATAACTCCAAGCTATGACTCTGTCATATCTCTAGCATAATTTGATTAGTCTTTCCTTCTCTTCTTGAGTTCCAAAATTCCCAACTTTTAGCCTTTTCCCATCACTCACCTTTATTTTAGAATAGTCTGCTTTGTCTACCTAGAACCTTTTCTTTTCCAGGCTTACATCCTCTAGGTCAAACAAGTTTTCTAAGGTGATCAAGCCCTTAGGGAGCTTATTAGTCCTCAATTGTATGATCTGATCACCATACGACTCTTCAATTTTGGTTTGCAACTGATCAACAAACTCATCTAATTGTTGTAAGAAAGAGACTACTTGAGCATCATTTTCAAATACTTGCTAGTTCTCATCATTGTCTGGGATATTAGGCCTCACTATAACTTTTACTAATTTATTGTTAATAAATAGGCCAGTTGTTGGGTTAAACTATGAGCCAATCTAGGCCATCCTATCAGCTTCAGAATTTTGACTCCTAGGGACTATCTCAATATTGAAAGCTTTAAAATCTTCTATCAAATCCCAAATCTTATGTTTGTAGGATCTCATTCTCACATTTTTGGCTACTGCCTTTCCTCTAATTTGCTTTACTACTAATTCTGAATCTCCTTTTACTTTTAGATTCTTTATTCCCTTTTTCTTGGCTAACAGGAGCCCATGTACTAAATATTTATACTCAGCATCATTATTAGTGCAAACAAATTGTAATCGAATAACCCTTAAAATTTTATCACCATTTGGAGCAGTAAGACAAATTCCTGCTCCAGCACCATGTTTACTTCTAGCCCCATCAAAATATAAAGTCCAAATCTTTAAATCTTGAGTAGTAGGTGCCTCTTCCCTTATAACATTTGGGATTGCTTGGTCCTAATCAAAAATGACGTATGTGCCCAAATCAATAGAGTCATAGTTCCCATATGGGTCACTACGCATCATAGCCAACAGCTGGCTATTTTCTTCTTCTTGATCATGCTCAGTCCAGTTGCCTAGCTCTTCAACAAAAATCTTTTCTTCTTTATTTAACATAGCATGATCTACCTCTAATCTTATTGTTAGTTCATTGGTGATATGGTCTTTGGACAGTGGTTCAGATAGAATTTTCATCTTCAAACTGTACTTGGTTCTCAGGATGAGGTGAGACTAGTCAAGAGACATATATCTTTCTATTTTTTTTGTAAAGTCTCTGGATAAACATAAACCAAAAACAAGAGGTATATCTATGACTACTACATCTTGGTTGATAATTATGTTGGGACATGTGTATAATTGCAATGGGAGTTGTTTGATTCTTCCTACAGTTTGTACTATTTTGCCATCTAGCTGCATAACTCCTTTTGCAAAGGGTTCATATTTTATTTTCAAAGCATCAGCTATTTGCTTGGGCATCACTATAGTACTAGCTCCTAAATCTACCAATTCATTATGCAAGAGTTTCCTTCCAACTATCAGAGTTAAATAGAAGGGCTCTAGTTTGGATTTACTTACTTGTGTTGTGTCATTCACAAAAGTTGTTGTCTTTGGAGGAACTGTATCTTTGAGCTTTTCTTTTCCCATAGGTCCTTCCTTGGTGACAATACCTTTGGGCACTGCTTGGCCTTGTAGAGCTTCTTGTAGCAGTGTCTTTTATTCAGGAATAGCCAATATATCCCATATCAATACTTATGTTGGAGTCTTCTTCAACTAATCCACTACATTTATTGGTCCCAAAGACTGAGTTTTTTGGACATAAGGATATCTCATTTTTTCTTGAGTTTGGTCAGAAATCCCTTGATATTGCACTAGCTAAGGCACTTCTAGTCTAACAACAGTGTTTCTTTGCCCTTGAGATGGAAGATTATTCTTGACTTGACCACTTACAATCTCAGCCTATTCCACCATTCTCCTCTTTGATCTGGTGTAATAATCAGATTGCACCACTGGTTTTGGGAGGTAGATGCTTCATTCAAGAAAACTAATTCTTCATTTTCAACCCATGAGAACAAAGCATGTTCTGAGGCTATTTTGTCCTCTTGTTGTAAGAACATTCCTTGCATTTGGGCCACTAGGATTGAATTCTACATACCAGGAGACTGGTAGGCTTGATTGTCACTAGTACTGGCAAACTAACCATCCATTCTTCTTTGCTCTGCCACCCTTTGTTGTAGATTACCCCTAGGACAATCTCTAGGTGTACGAACATTATTGTAAGGGAAACACCAGGCATTAGTATCATCCACATAATTATTTTGCCTTAGAACCATCTCCCTATTTGAGTTAGGAGAGATGGTCTGTGAGGGTATGGGAACTGCAACTAATTGATTTGCTGGCTGATGGTTAGTTTGTTTTGGAGGACCCTGATATTGGTTTGGTTGGGATGAAAATATGTTTCCTTGATAGCCTTGATAAGGAGGCTTAGGGAAAGTATTCTACTATCTCTTTATATTGATTAGCTCATTGGAAAATGTCCTTAGGATATTCTTGATATCATCCATCTCAGATGGCTGAGCAAGGACAAGTTCTTTCATGGATGATTGAGGGTAAGTGTACATAGACATAGGTGGGATTATAGATTTAGGAAATTCTTGAGGTAAGGGCAAGGAAATTTTTGGAAACATGGGCATGGGAGGCCTTGGAGGTAACTTTCTAGCATCTATTAAATGATTCTCAGCTCTGATCGCATATTCATAAGCCTCTAGCAAAGTGTGTCCTCCCAGTCACTAAAATCTGGTATTGAAGTCAGTCATGTATTCTTGTGGTCCCCTTTGAATGGTGATTAACTATTGTAACAAAGAAGACTTATCACCCTTCTCTGCAAATCTTTCAAAGAAAAGATCTCCAAGATGGTCCATGTAGATATGGTATTTGGGGTCAAAGACTGATACCATTTTAAAGCCTTCTCCTTAAAAGAAGCTGCTAATAACCTTATGGCCACATTTTGCTGTGTGACAGCATGTATAACATAGACATCTGATACATCTTGAAGATGTTCCACAAGTGTTTTAGAGTCTTGCCCACTGAATTTAGGTAGAGCTTTTAGGGCATTTACTGGGATAGGATTCCAAATGGCTGGTGGTGTTGGGAGGATTAAGGGGCTACCAGTGTTCTAGCTTGCATAATTTCTTGGGGGTATAGGGGCTCACATATTTGGTATTGGTACAAACTGGTTAGCTCTTCTTCTTGGACTTTTTACCAAAGGTGGCAAAAGAATACTTGGATTTTTAACAGACTATGATTTGGTGACAGGTCCATAGCTCTGACTCCTCATAGCTCTCTGGTTCATATGGTCTTGAAATAAACTTCAAGTCTAGTCCCACCGGGCATGCCAAAGAACTATTTATGCTTAAAATTGTGCTTGATTCTAATCAACAATAATGAGAAGTTTCAAGCTGTGGGATATTGCAGCTTGAAATAACCTCTAGATTTTAGAGAAGTTGGTCTCTTCTTTTGTATCAAGTGTGGGGAAAAAAGATAGAAAATTAAATAGAAATGCAAATGCAGGAAATGAAACCTAACTATGGTGATGCACCTGAGTGTAATTTGATCCTAATCTTGAGCACAGTGAGACTATATGTAGGATTCATTTACATTTAAGAGCAAACAAGTGCATGATCAATGTAAAAGATTGAAATAATAGAAACAGAGGCTCACAATAGAGACTTCTTTTGTTGAGATACAAAAAATGTCAACAAAAGCATAGGGTTCAATCTTCTTATAAGAATCTTCCAATCACATAAGAGGCACAGAAACATGTATAGTATGTAGAACTTCTGACTCAAGAAAATGAGACAAAAGCAAATGACATTCCTAATCACAACTCTAGAAAATCTATAGTATAGACTACTTTTGCAAATGACACAGGTAATATCAACAAAGGCATAGAGTTCAATCTTCTTAATTCTTTTAGCCACATTAAAGGCACAGACACATGCACAGTTACATCAACTTTACAACTCAAGAAAATGAGACAAAAGCAAATGATATTACTTAGTCACCCACTCTAGAAAGTCTAAACTTTTTACAATAATTCTCTCCTTGGACAATCCCCCCCTCTCTTTTTCTTTTATAGCCTCGAACATAGAGATAAAATAGTGTGAAATTCAGCGTATTCAATGCCTTAGATGCATTTTGGTCTTATCAAAAAGGGCCATGCTGGGGCGGGGTGGTTGCCCTGACTGTGGGTGTCGATTCATGTCTAGTACCTCCTTTCATGCTTGAATTTCCTATTCCATCACCTGCTTAGCCACTTTAACTGTCTATTCTACCTCTGCTTACAAGGGACAAATAGATGGCCCTTTTAATGTTTGCAGGCCCCAAAAATCTACTCAGTGAACTGCTCCATCTACTAGAAATAACTTCTGTTGAGTTTTCACCCTATCTCATTTATTGAAATGGATAGATAAAACACTCTATTCTATCAAAATGGATGAAGAAACTTAATCAATTCCCTGAAAACCTTCTTATTACTTAGAAGGCACCGAAGAATGACACTTGGCACTTTCTGCCTGATTTATTAAAGACATGCGGCTCTTTCCCCTTTCCCTTTAGCTATGTTGTAGAATTATTTGGGGCACATATTAGGCTCTTATGGATAGTGACACTTGGCAGCTTCTGTAGACCTTTGAAATAACACCTGAGACCCACCAAAATTTTTATTAGGCAATGAAGTTTGAAGATGATCTCTCAAAAGTTGACACGTGGTGGCCTCCACTATTCTTGGGAAGATACATGGCATCTTTTGCTTCTCCTACTAGGGGTATGTGGCATTTCTCGCTTCTTTCAGGAATGGAGTAGAAAGGGCTTGAAAAGTGACACTTGGCAGCCTCCGCTACTCTTTGACACTTAAAAAAAATGAAATGATGTCTTTTTGCCTTTTAAAAAGGTACTTGGCCCCTTTGGTTTTTGGGACACTCCCTTGAATTGCCCGATGAACCAAAATGGTTCAATGGTTCAATGATTCAACGCTGCATACCATTTACACATTAACCGAGGTATTAAACCAAAAATGTTGAACCAAGGCATTCAACCCAGGCATTGAACCGACTGTCTCTCATATGCCAACATGTGGTGACTTCTACTTTCCTCTAAAAAAGTAGTCTAGGGCCTTTCACGATTGCCATTTGGCACTTTCTGCTTCTTCCTGCTACTTAGCTTGTTGAAAACCTTTGCTAAGAAATAGAATGAAATGCGGGTACCGATATGAGATGCAGATGCTGACACATGATGCATTCCACTGAGTTGCTATTGGATACATGTCACATTTCACAACTCTCTTGAAAGTTAGGAAATGTGCCTCGAATGACTCCACTTGGCCAGAACCCGTGCTTGGACTACACCACTTGGCAGCTTCCACTGCCCTTCGACACTTTGATGGAAAATGAATCAAAAGAAACAAACTCGTGCTCTATTTCAAAACTTTTACCACCATGACCAAGGTATGCAGGAATAAAACTGTAGTGTGTGACTGAGAATCGAAAAGCAATGTAGAGTAAAATTTTTTACTCTACAGAAGGCATTTATTAATTTTTGCCTCAAAAATTGAATGGATTCTTAGCCACACATCTTCATCTTGAGATGTATAGTTTAAATTTATTCTAACCATTTTTTAAAATCTATAAATAGGAGGCTTTGCCTATTGAATTTTAATATTGGATAATACAAAGTCATAATTCACAAATAATTCTAAAATATATTACAATTTATGTTATAATTCAAAATTGTTGATCCAAGCCAAAGTCATCACAAAGGTTCCAAGGAGAGGAGGAGATATCCAAGCCTCTTTTGATGAAGAATCATTGAGTACAAGGTAAGCAAGCCACTTCAACAAGCTTTTTGGAGCATCCAAGGAAGGTGAAAGATTTATTTGTCTTTACATTCTAGTTGTATTTCTCATTTAGTTTTTTTAATATGCTCCCCCCTTGAGATAGGATTAGGATGTTAGCTTAGTGTGTTCTTTGTTTGGATTTGATTTCGTTCACTAACATCATACTAATCTACCCCTATTACCATTTGTGAACATAGGATTGCAATAGGGGGAGATTAATATGGTGTTAGTGAATGAAATCAAATCTAAACAAAGAACACACTAAGCTAACACCCTAATCCTATCTCAAGGGGGGAGTATATTAATAAAACTAAATGAGAAACACAACTAGAATGCAAAGAAAAATAAATACATCACCTTTCTTGGATGATCCAAATAGCTTGTTAAAATGGCTTGCTCAGCTTGTGCTCAATGAGTCTTCATGAAAGGAGGTTTGGCTATCTCCTCTTCTCCTTGGCACCTTTGTGATGGCTTTGGATTTGGCTTAGCTCAAAAATTTGGCATTATAAAATTAATTGCAATGGCTTTTAGAATTGTTTGTGCATTATAATTTTACATTATCCAAGCTTAAAATTCATGTTCATGGCTCTTCTATTTATAGATTTCTAAAATGGTTCAGGATCAACCATGACCATCCATCTTAAGATTGAGATGTGGGGCCATGAACATGAATATCTACCATAAATATCTAGAATAGAATGGAATTTATGAGGCATGGGAGGCATTGATGAGGCATGGGAGCATCTTAATGAGGCATGGGGTGGTTTGATGATATATTTTATACATTTATGGCCTAGGGATGTCTTTCCAAGAAATGATGTCACTTGATGATGCAGTTATTCAATATCAATTTCTAAAAATAAATATTAAAAAATCTCCATGGAATATTAACTTAAGCTCTTGATTTGGTATAATTAGCCTTAAACATGATTAGTAAACTTCGATGCAAAACCTTGACAATTTATGCATAAATTAATCAAATTGGTCAAAATGTCATATTATTGGCTCAAACTTTAACTAGATTGGAATTGGAAGTCGATATTATATGTGTTGGAACTATTATCCCATTTAGGATGTTGCCAATGAAAAATAACAAAGGCACATGTATCATATAATAAATTTGATAGAAAATAGCAATCCAAAGCACCCAAGTATGAAAATGTCATTTTGACTCAAAATGATTTGATCAAAGTTCACTGCTTCATAAACTGCATTGCCCCATTTAATGATAACTTGGTAGAAAATTAGCACTTGAATATAAAAATTTCAACTCTTTTGATATATTTTAGTGTTTTAAAGCCAAATTATGCACTTTGGTAGAAATTGGTCAAAAGCTTGGTTGAAGGTTATCAATGGCCAGCTTTAAGGTCTATAGTTTACCCCTATTTGGGAAGGCATTACAAGCTATAGGCATAATAATGTCATCTAAAAAAATGAAAAGATCCAATATACATACAACTGTAATGATGATGAATTAACTATATGTTTCCCTTTAGAGGGAATGGTTGGCATGAGTAAGTCGGCAAGCAATCCTTTGAAAAGAAAGAAGTGAAATGAGGGGACCAAATAAAAGGAGATGATGGGGTGAAAGCACAATGAGTTTGAAAACGTAGTCAAAATCATTGAAAATGCAAGTGAAATGGTGTACAATAGTTTGTCCAAAGGCAGTTATAAGCATTGTACCCTAATAGTGGCAACATGGTATGATAACACAATGATTTGCCTAAAGGTAGTTATAATCATTGAGAAGATGGAGTTTTCCCAGTTAGGATCGACAAAAAATATAACAACATGCCCCTATTTGGGTAAAACAAAAGTAAATTTGATGAGAACATAATGATTTGCCCAAAAGTGGCTATAATCATTGAGAAATGCAAGTAGGATGGTGTATAATGACTTGTCCATAGACGGTTATAATCATTAGACCCTGATTATGGAAAACATGATTGATTGGCTGATGATGATGGTAACTTAACACATAGGGTAATGGTGAGTTGGAACAACCTGTTAGTAGGGAGATGCTCATCTACACTAACAAAGGTTGAAATTCTTGCATGGTTAAGTACTCTATTCAGGATATGATTAGGAAGTTGGTGTTGAGGAGATGTTGATGCTTCCCTTACTAAATAGACTTCTTGAAGCTAATTTTTGTTGTAGCACTTGATAGTAAGCATCATGATAAAACACCATGAGGACTATGCCAAAATATGCATAGGGACTGACTCCTAACATCAAAGACACAATAGAAAATAATGCACCAATGATAAAAATCATGATGAAAATGTAAACATATGAATATGGATGGATTTAGGTATAAATGCATAATGAATCATACAATGAACACACATAGACTGAATCAAGGCAACAGTGCTGAAAACAAACAAACATGCACACAAAAAACAAAAAAACAAGAAAAGAAATAAATAATAGTTAGTCCTAATTTTAGTATAAACAACATAACTTAAATGAGACAAACATTTCCTCTAGAAAATATAGACACCTAAATCTGACCACCCATAACCTTCAACCAAGCTTTTGACCATTTCCACCAAAATGCGCAATGTGCCATAAAAACACTAAAACACATTAAAAGAGTCAAAATTTATATATTCAAGTGCCAATTATTTCCATGGTATCACTAAATAAGGTAATGTAATTTATGGTATAGCTAACTTTGATCAGATCATTTCAAGTCAAAATACCAATTTTACACCTAGGTGCTCTAGATTTTTATTTTCTGTCAAATATTTTGCATGAGACATGTGCCTTTATTATTTTGTGTTGACAAAATCCTAAATGGGATAATGGATTCAACACATCTGATATCACATCCTAATTCTAATTTATTCAAATTTTGGGCCAATAGCAAGACATTATGACCAATTTGAGTAATTTATGAACAAAGGGCCAAGGTTTGCATCAAAGTACTTAATCATGCTTAAGAGCTACATAAACCAAATCATGAGCCTAATTAATAATTCCATGGAACTTGTTGAATAATTTATTTTTGGAAATTAGTATTGAATATTTGCATCATCAGTTGACATTATTTCTTAGAAAGACATCCCTAGGCCATAAATGCATAAAATATCTCATCAAGCCACCCCATGCCTCATTAAAACCTTTCCATGCCTCATCAATGCCTCCCATGCCTTTTAAATGCCCCTTATTCCAAAATATTTATGTGGGATATTTATTAATTTAATTACATAATTTGGATTAATTCATGGCCACACATCTCAATCTTGAGATGGATGGTCATGGTTGATCCTAAACCATTTCAAAAATTTATAAATAGGAAGCCTTGCCTTTGATTTTTAAGCTCTTATATGCCAAAATTATAATGCCCAAATGCATTCAAAATCATTTCATCTTAGTGTTATAATTCATAAATATTGAGCCAAGCCAATCCAAAGCCAAACATGGTGCCAAGGAGAGATGGAGGTAGTCATATTTCATTGATGCAGACTTCATGAGCACAAACTGAACATGACACAACAACAAGCATTTTGGAGCATCCAAGGATGGTGGAGGAAGGTCTTTATTTCATGTTTTAGTTGTGTTTTCATTTTTATTTTGTTAACTAAGCTCCTCCTTTTAGATAGGCTTAGGGTATTAGTTTAATGTGTTTTTGATTGATTTGGTTTATTCACTAACACAATACTAATCTCCCCCTATTACAATTCCTAGTTCACATAATGGCATGCCGAATGGGACTGTATCCCATTAATTTAGTCACAAATCTCTTTCAAGTAACTCACTAATCTTTTATAATAGCATTTTTATTTCTAGAAACATCAGCTTTGCTCTCTATTATGATATTGCTATTACATAGTAGCAATTTTTTATAAACAAAATTGTTACTTGATAAACAATGATTTTATGGACCTGAGTAGTGATATTGTCATCTATAGTAGTGATATCATTATCTTGAGAAACAATATCATCCTTTTGGGTAGTGATATTGTCCTTTTGGGTAGTGAATTCATCATTTTGGGCAGGGATTTCACAAAATAGCGATATTGTTCACTTGTGTAGTGATTTTGTCATCTAAATAGTGATTTTATTTTGTCTATATTTTTTATTTGGTAAAAACAATATTATCGACCAAAATAATGATATTGTTAATTTGGGTAGCGATTTCATAGGTAAACAGTGATATTGTGTTTTTCATTAGATGTAACCCATAATAGTGATATTGTTGTTTGAAATTGTGATTTTATAGGGAAACAGTGGGACTGACTATGTAATAGTGATTTTGAAATAGAGATCTCATTTTGGGAAGTTGTTTCTCTCATTAGAAGTGTGCTTCAAATCTAAAGGACATATTGACTTGTTCATTACAGGATCAAGCTTGGAATTTGTTAAAACATGCTTCTTACACCTTTTTTGAAAGTTTAAGGTGGATTAAGAACCTTATTTTGGTGTTTATTGAAAAATTTAGATGCTTAGATAAATGTTTTGACAAAGTGTGCTTTCAAAATTATAACTTAAGACCAAGGGGTCAAAAGAACACCACCTAATCTTTCATTTGGGGCTTAAAATTGAATTCACTTGTCAAATTTTGTCTTCAATAGTTATCTAAACTTAGAATTTGATTATCAAAAATAAGGTCATTGTATGTATGCTCTTCTATCATCCCCTTTAGGGAACTTTTGGAATCAAAAGCACCGTCCTTATTGTAAACATGCCTAATTCAAGGCATAAAAAGAATGTCATCTAAATCACTCTCGAAAAACTTGTAATAGTTTGGGTGATCTTGAAAATGACCCTAAAGTCCTTTTATTAGTCATTTATTTTTACTTTATCTTGGCTTATGAGGGGGACTTTATTACCTCTCATAAGTTCTATATGGAAGCTTTAACCTGGGGTTTCATCTCTAGACACTAACTTCAATCACTCCCACTAGGATTAGAGGTTTGAGTGGTTAAACCATCTTCTAGTGTTGGAGTTACACATGGGATGTATCTGTACTTTGAACATTGCACTACACTAAGTAAGTGATGGATGTAGTGGTTACAAAAAATACAAGACTTTTTTTCAATAATCCAAGTGTTGTGAACACCCAATTAAAGTGTTGTTTCTATTGTTTGATAACATGAAAGTTGGTAGAGATGGGATCCATCTAGAAATGATTGAAAACTAATTAGTTTTAGTCAACCTCACTTTCCCACACCCTTGATAGATATTTGGATTAATTACTTGTATTTTATCATTTTATTACTTAGTGTTTTGAGACTAAAACTAATATGTTTTTTGTAAACCATGTCAAAACCAATTTGTTTATATGTCACTCTTTTGTCTAAAGAGGTGTTATGCTGCCTATTTTACACCATACTTATACCTTGAATTTTTTTAAAAACATGTTTATGTGTGTGTTACTTGTTTGAAGGAGCAAGTGTTATGCTTCCCAAAATATATCAAATCATTGAGTCTTTGAAACATAACATTGATCACATCATTTAAGCATCCTTATGTCATTGGGATTCTCAATTTGTTTCAAGACTTTTTTAACATTGCCCCAAAAATCATTTGTTTCAAACAATCTCACATCAGTCTTCTGGACCTTTTTTATGCTCCATCATGATGTCCAATCTTGTCTAATTTATTTGGTCAAATCCTAGTTTTCAATGTTGAGTTTTCAATAAAGCTTGTCAAATTT
The DNA here is from genome assembly GCA_037957365.1 of Torreya grandis. Classification (NCBI taxonomy): domain Eukaryota; kingdom Viridiplantae; phylum Streptophyta; class Pinopsida; order Cupressales; family Taxaceae; genus Torreya; species Torreya grandis. The sequence goes on from JARHVA010003082.1 coordinate 2,146,634, forward strand.
TGGATTCAAACATTGATTGATTTCTATTTAGGCCTCAATTTGTGGGTCTAATACCTATATCTTTCTCTTTTGTATTACATAAATTTGGTTAATTGATTACCCAAATTTGAAGACTATTGATTGTTTGTTTGTTTAATTCCTATCCTCATCATTTTTTGTGCCTTTGTTTGGAAGAACATAACCTTTCTCCAAGAGCCTTTTGCCTTATGAATTATACCAATTGATCATGTTTATGTTTGATTCTGAGTGCCAAGTCTATGTCAAAGTTGTTTCCAACCTTGTTATATTAAATTAAACTCACATACATCCTTTATTTTAAGTCTAGATTTTGATTCCATTTAGCCTAAAGTCCTATCATAGCTTATTTGAGCCTATCTTTCGACTCTACATTTAGACAAAAGACCTAGCGACTCTTTTCCCTTTCCTAGTTTAGACATTGTTTGGAACATTTTGACCTAGACTTTGACATGTCAATTTTTATTCAAATGCTTGACCTTTTGTGTGTATGAAATTTGATGTTAGACATTTGATGTTAAACTATTTTATGCCAAGTCTTAGCACAAACTTTTTTGGAGATACAAATCCTTGATCAAATTATTGTTTAGAGATACAACTCCACTTTCAACCAAGTTAGACCTAGTTTAAACCATTTATCCTTTGGACATAGTATTTTAGAGTTTGCATAACTCTAAGCCTTTATTTTTGGAGTTTTAATCATTTATATGGATATGTATAGATACACTTATGGTGGAGTCACATACAATCCAACTTATGATAGAATGGCTACATAAATCTCACTAGGAACCCCTATAGAGAAAGATTTTCTAAGGAGTTTTATTATTCTCCCTATAGTACTTTATATGGGGAAGATAGTCAAAATCCAAATCAAATTACCAATTGGGATGATATGGTTTATGAGGAGGGCTTTGAAGACCCAATATAGATAATGTTATTTGGGATATGGATCCATACCCTATTTACAATAATCAGTACACAGAACATATTCAAGAACCAACTTATGATTCAACTCAAGATTTGGATGATATGGTTCATGAGGAGGAATTAGATGCATTGGTTTGTGCAAGCAATCAAGATCCAAAACAACCCTTCGTCATTCTAGGAACTCATCCTTTGGCTTGTGCGAGCAATAAAGTTCCACATTTCCATGTCGTTACCATTTCAAGACTTTGTCCTTTGGTTCATGTGAGAAATCATGCACTCCAATGACCTACCATTATCCAACCATAGGCCATTCCTTATTTGGTACTAATCCAATCAAAACATCAACCTATCTAATCATTCAAAGACCAAGTTGTGTTCAAAACTAGTATTTTCTAACTCATTGAAAACCAAGGCCAAGAAAACCAACCAATCCAAGATGTTTTTGTCAAACTAATCACTTGTGAGAAGTCAACCTATGATTAATCACCTATTGATCCTATACTATTTGTCGAGGAGTCTCACTCTAATGAACCAATATTTTTTGAGTTGTTTCTTAATGATCATAACCACCTTTGGGCAAATCATTACCTTGACCATATGCCTAATTTTCAAGATCCTCCTATTGACAAGCTAGTCTCTAAAGAGTTGTCTCTTAACCTTTTTCTTATTTTAGAGGAGTCTCACATTGTCAAACCAATCTCTATAGAGCCCATCATGCCATCATAACATGTTACTTGTTGATTACCAAGCATTCAACAAGACATCATTGTAATAGAGTACCCATAAGATGAAGAATCAAAATTAGAATCAGGTTCTATTCTTGAACCAACATCAGAAGCAGAATCAACATCAATCTCAACATGGAATTTAGAGTCGCTTGAATCAGAATCAGATTTAGAAATAGAATAAATTCATGACTATTACAATATTAGTTATGCAAGCCTCATAAATCAGTTTGAATACATTTGTGATCCTTCTATAATTTTTGAGGATGATTACTTTAGCATCACCATAATTTATCTTAGTATTTTTTATGAATATTGTGTTGCCAACTCCCATTCCATTACCATTCCACATGCCACTACTACCAACCAACATAGCCATATTATTGACATTCCATCTCCCACAAACATTGATAGGGACTAATAGAATTACACTTTATTGAACTATATCCATGGTAACATAGTAGCTGTAGAAAATCAAGGAGGTCAAGACCACATTCATGTAGTAGAAAAACACTCTCCTAGTAAAACCTTTTTGAAGGTGCTAGGGGATATGCAAATTTCAAACTCAACATCTTCTAGTGAAAACTTTTAAGAGGCGCTAGAAGACAATCAAAGTCAAAATCCAATGTTCATTAGTGAAACCTTATCAGAGGCATTATGGAACAATCAAGACAACTTCATTGGTGAAAACCTCATTGAGGAATTGATAGCTAAGCATAAAATTTATTCACTACTTAATGAATACATTATTCAAGATCAAATCAAAATATCTTCCACTCTACAACCTAAATAGATGGTAGCTCCTCTTAAGCCTAAACAACAAAAAAATATAGGGGTCTTATCGAGAGAATATTTAGAAGTCTTCAAACTCACCATATCCAAGGTTATGTTGAATCCAACATCAAAAACATTACATGTAACTAAAAGTCTTGATATTCATTTATTTCCCCTCCATCATTCATTCCATTACCATCTACCATTCCATTGCCACAACAAACCTATCATCCATAATTTATCCCTATTTACCATCCACATTTGTGATTTCCTTTGTAGAGGCTACAAATATACCCTTATCTCAATGTTTGAAGGAAACAAAAAAATGACCAATGAAGATCACAAAAGCATTCTTAACATCCAAATCTACAACCAATTCTTGATAGAGCAGCTATTCAAATGAGGTGTAGGCTAGCAATTATAATGATTGATTACTCTATTTGTATCATTTTCTAATCAAGACATGTATCTTAACTTTAGAAAGAACAACATAATCATATGCCATTTATCATACCCAGGACAAACACATCCAAAAAAACCAACAATCATCAACCAAGAACATGTACCATGCCATTGTCACATATCCATTTACCGTTGTTACATATCCTTTTGCTATTGTCATATATTTCAGCCAATCACCTTCTCACATGGGGGAAACCCTCTTACCATTTTATCCAATCTATCACAACCCATCATTATCTTATAGAAATACCATACCATCCTATCATTCCATTCCTATCTAGACCAAAGCCTATTTTTAGTCATCCTATCTGATCTTGTTTTGATGTTTGTTACTTTGGTTTTTCCCACATATTTTGTAAGGGGATTCTGATCAAGATTCAATAATCAATCAATATCCATGTTTAAATGATAGTCTATGAAAGTAGTGTGACAACTGATTTGGCAAGATATCTTTCATCTTCCATCCTATATCAAGTTGGTTTATATAAGCCTGATTATAACTGCCTATGGGCAAATCAATGTTTCACCACTCTTGCTACTAATTAAAATTGTCTATGGGAAAATTAGTATCATTGACTTAATGCATTGTATCCTAGTTATAACCACCTATGGGCAAACTAGGGGCAAAATTTGTTTATCATACATTACCACATCACTTTGCCATTGCTATTTTCATTTGACTAGCTATTTGTTGGATTTGAGAACTTGTTATTATTTGGTCAAGTTTCTCCTTACCTTTTATGTGGATGGAATTAATGTGACCTTAGGTTATCTCAAGACTATGTAGGTCTTGCTCAATTCATGTTATGGTCACCTCAGTCCCCCTTTTCCATATGCTCTTACTATTTTGTGATCAACCTAAGCCAACGCTCTTGCCATTTTGTAAGTAGGTATCTTATCATTCTCTAATGAGTTGAGATACATTAAAATTCCAAAAACATTCAAATATTTAAAAATACCAAAAAACATTTGTCTTGTCTAAGCCTATTCAGTTATCCTTAATTCACCCTATTGGGACATGGTCATTATTAGGATTATTTCTTTTGATTTTATTTTTGGTTTTTTTATTTGTTTGTTTATTTAAAAACTATTTATCTATTTTTTTGATTTTTATGTGTTTCTTTATTTATTTTCTTGCATATTTGTGTGTTTTTAGCACTATTGCCTTGACTCGGTCTATATGTATGCATTGGGTGATTCCTTGCACACATTATTCTTAAGTCCATTCATATTCATACATCAACATTGTCATCATGGTTTTTATCATTGGTGCATTGTTTTCAATTATTTATTGGATCAAGAGTCAGTCCTTATGCATATTTTAGGATAGTCTTTATGGTGTTCTATTATGATGCATATCATCATGTGCTATAACAAAAATCAGCTTCAAGAAGGTCTAAAATCAATGGAGCCACAAAAGTTTCTCCTTGGCACCTTGGTAAAATTCTCCCATCCCACCCTTGATCAAATCAAACCATTGAACATTCTAGTTGTATTATTGACAATAAGGATGAGCATCTCCTCATTGGTAGGTACAACATAATCATTTCTATTGATCAATATTATTCTTATATTCATCTCTTTCATCACTTTGTGCTCGTTAATATTTAATCTATATTCTTGAGTTATGCTTGATAATCAGCCTTAACTGGGGTACAATCATATTTATAAAACAATCCAGGTCCCCTTAATGATTATAACCACTTATGGGTAAATGATTATTTTAACTTTTATTCCTGATTATAACCACCTTTGGAAAAATTAATATCATTTTTAAATCAATCTATGCAATCATTTTATCTTTTGGGTTAATCTTAACCACGGGTTAGTGCCACCTTTCTTCTTGATTCTTTTTCGAGGGACCATCCATCAACATATGTGACATCCACTTCCTCGAGGGGGCATCATCATAGGCTTCCCAAACACTCTTTAGTTATTTTTCTTCAACCATCATCTTATTTTTGTCATACAAGCCATCTCTCATTATTTGAGAATACATTGCTTTGCCTATGGTTTACAACATCTTCCTAAATAGGGGAAAATTGTAAACACCTAAGTTTGGCCACCCATAACATTCAACTAAGGTTTTGACCAATTTCCATCAAAATGCACAATTTGGCCTAAAAACACTAAACATAATAAAAGAGTTGAAATTGATACATTCAAGTGCTGATTTTTTCCTGGGTATCACTAAATGGGGCAATGCAATTTATAGGATAGCTAACTTTAATCAAATCATCTTGAGTCAAAATGCCAATTTTGCACCCAGGTGCTTTGGATTGTTCTTTTCTATCAAATATTTTGCATGAGATGTATTCCTTTGTTATTTTGTGTTGATAACATTTTTAATGGGATAATATATCCTACTCATCTAATATCACATCCTAATTCTAATCTAGTCAAAATTTTCATAGCCTTAATTTTTTAGGATTCATTTTGATGCCTTAGATAAAATATGTCCAAGATACTCAATTTAGTTTTGGCCAAAAGCACACATAGACTATTTATCACATAAGTGGTTATTAGTATGGAGTTATAAGGTGAATTCCAAATGTATTAGAAGCTACTCCCAATTAAAACTATAGAAAAGGATTTCATCAAATAATACTAGGATGAATTTTTATAGAAACGGCATAAGATCTTGTTCATTAAACCCTGAAATATTGATGGAGCATTGGTGAGGTCAAAGAGCATGATGAAAAAATCCTAATGGCCATCATGAGTTCAAAAATTTATCTTGGGAATATCTTCCTCCTTGATGCAAATAGGGTGATATCTTGATCATAATTTGAGATTCGGTAAGAAGCAAACTCCATGTAATTAGTATAGTATCTCACCTATCACTGGAATGGGAAACTTGTCTTTTATAGTGAGTTTTTTTAGTGCAAAAAACTTAATACAAAGGCACTAAAAATCATATTTTTATATATAAAAATAATATAGGAGAATAGTAAGTATTTATTCTATACCTAATGACTCCATCATGTAGCAATTATTAAACCATTTTATCTATTTCATTCTTCTATAGAAATGGGTAGCATTAAGGGTAACTATTTGGAGGTACACTACATAGAATAAGATGAATCACATGATCTTCAAGGTGATGCGGGGGTAACCCTTTAAGTTTCATAAAAACAACTTCATGATTTTATAAAATTTCTTATAAATCTATTTGATGGTTGGAATCAAAGGATTTATTGAACTAGATGGCACAAATCTAGGCAACAATCTCATGTGATCCCGTTTTTATAAACTTATTCATGTGGTGAGATCTAATGATATCTGTAGAGCCTATTTTGAGGCCTATTAATGTGTGTTTTTGGTCCTTATCATTGAATTTCATCCATGGCTTTGAAAAATCCCATAGGATAGGGCCTAATGTCCAAGCCACTATACTCCTAAAACTATGTCAAAACCTCATAGAGGCAGGACAAACATGTTTAATTTCAAATTTTTTATATATCTCATTTTTGTATATGTAATAATTACCTTTTCTATTTGATGTGGTATGCCACACAAACTCATTTGGTCATAATTTAAAAAAATTTAAGAACTGCTTATATGGTTGTTTCTCTATGTTGAACATATATAATGTGTAGCTAATATGTTTTTCATACATTATGTTGTTTTAGACTAATAGTTAGTATAATTTTTTATGAATCTGACATAAAATTGAAATTATATTGGATATCATGTATATGACATTTATTTTTTTAGGTTCAAGAAAATAAGATGTGAATGATAGGGAGGGTAATACATTGTATCATTTAGAATCAATACCATGATATTTATTTTTAGAATTAAATTGAATTAGTGATGTATTCTATAGATGTATTTTGTTAAAAAAATTATAATTAAATAATTTATGGGTTCTATTGATTGTGCATTTACAACATAAATTTTATGGGCTTGTAGAGAGGGAGGGTATCATGGAGGATCTAAGCATATGAGGTCAAAAGGCAATAAAGATACATTTTCAAGATAAGATAGTGAACCAAGCATAACATATGAATAGTTATATGATTTAGTTTAGATCCTTACCATTTTATTGATCTTTCATTTGGTATGTTAACACCACCTTTTAAGAAGTTGAAAATGCATGTTTTAAAAGTCATTTTTTTCTAGAAATGTAAACTAGTATACCATTAAAAAGTGATTTATCTTATGGTGGTATCCAATAATATTTCATTATGGTTTCATGTATTTTAAAAAGGTTTTTATCAACACTTCAATTCATAATTAATTATATGGTTAAATAATTGCTTAAGGACCCCTAAGCCTATATAACCACATGACCATCTAAAAGGTGTAATAAATGAGTTGAGTTGAAATTTTTATCTTATATAGAGAAAAATGAGATTTTAATCAAAGTAAAATCTCTCTAAAATTTACCACATCTAACCAAAAACTTTAAATTCTCACCCAATTCACCCATCGAGGAGGAAAAAGAAGGTGTTAGGAAATAAATGCTAGTGGATGGAGATTTTATTCATAAGGCACATTTTAGAGAGAGGAAAGGATCATTGTGATCATCATTAAGAAAAAGAGAATATACAATTCTGGTAGAGAGAGGACACATTTTATTTTGGTGGAGAAAATGAACAACCAACATTCATAAAGTGGGGTGCATTTGTTCAAAGAGAAGATTGAGCCATTAACCAATAACATAAGACACCAACTAAGAGGGAACCACAATAGTTTGAATTCAAATATTTAGGATTGGTGATTCAATAAATATAGTATGGATATGAATACTATAAACTTTGTTTTGCATATATATTTCAGTTGATAATCTAGTTCTTAGACACCAATGGCTATATATATTATGGTTTGACTACATTCAACCTGATAAACATTTATTTCAGCATCCCACAATCTCTTTGGCCCATGTTCTAACTAATTTATATTAGAAAATGATAGGAATATGGGATAAAAAGGGTAACATAAACACATAAATTTTGAAACTATATAATAAATAAGAAGATATCAATAAACCTAAATAACTAAAATTGTTGAGTTACTACAAAGATTGATAAAACAATGATATAGAAGCACACAAACACATGCTAAAAAATAAACAAGGGAGGGAAAAGAAAGAACATTGACCACAAATAAATATGATTTTATAGTAAATCAAAAATATATTACAATCTGATTCTATTCTCCTATGAACAACTAAAACTTTATACATAAACTCACAAATAAACTTTTATTCTAACTTGCTGTCTTTTTCTCACTGCTTCCCCTATTTTTTTACAGATTGTTGCTACATTAGAGTAAACTCTCCAAGATATATTCACTCCTTAATTGCATATTAATGCTACATATTTTCTTCCATTCCTACATTCTATTTGTCTCTTCTCCCTTTTATATTTTTTTTGAGATTCTCACCTACCATAGATTTTCCCCCCAAACTCCAAATGGCTCACATATATCAAATTTGAACTTGTTGCATTAAATTCTTGTTTGGTGACTATTTTTATAAGTATGGCAAGGAGATGATTTACTATGATTGACATTGTATACCTCCATAAAAAAATTAATCATATTAGACATGAATTGCGGTCCTTGATCTAAGACTATCTCATGATGTGCACCAAACCATTGCATGATATTAAAATATAGAAAATCCACCACTACTTCTTCTATAGTAAAGTTCAAAGTATGAACTTCAACCCATTTAGTGACATAATATATAATTTTTAAAATATATAATTTTACATGAGGTGGAGGATCTATAGGAGCAACAAAATTTATTCCCCATTTTTCAAATGATTCTAATATTATTTGTTAATGAATATACATCTTTGTTGATAGTGTAGGTTGTCCCATCCTTTGGCATGGATCACATTATCTAATATAATTCTTTACTTACATATGAAGGGAAGGATAGTAATATCCCACTCTTAAGATCTTGTGCATGGTTTATTTTGTTAAATAATTCCCTCCTCCTGGTTCATCATGGCAAGCTCTAATGATATCATATGTTTCATTATCTATTACACACCTATGAAACACATGATTAGGTCCATATTTAAATAATGTTCCATTAATCTATTTGAAATAATAACTATATTTGATTAAAGGTTTTCTTTCTTTCTGAGTAAAATGAGAAGGAACTTCCCTATTGCTAAGTAGTTGTCTATGTCAACAAACCATGGGGATTGTACTAAAGAAAAATAGTTGTTCATTTGGTAAGCTATCTTCAACTGGTTCTTCATTACTTGCATTATGTATTCTAGACAAAAAGTTTGCAACCACATTAAATTTTCTTTGTTTATCAATAATGGTTGTATCAAATTCCTATAAAATTAAAAAACCATCTTTTAATTCTTCTCCTACTATAGGTTTATTCATAACATACCTTATGGTTGAATGATCTATGTATATGAAGACCTTATAACATGTAATATAGTGTCTAAATTTGTTGATGGCACAAATTCTAACAAGGAATTATTTTTCTATAGTTATATAATACCTTTCAGTGGGTGTGACATTTTTTCTAATATAATAAATGGCATACATATGATCATTATCATATTTTTGTCCTAAGACTACTCCTATTGCCAAATTAGAAGCATTAGTGTAAATGTGAAACAATTTTTCCTAATCAGGTCCTCTTAGTACTATTTCATAACTCATTTTTTCTTTGATGGCTTCAAAAGCCTTTTGAAAATCCTCACTTCATATAAATTCACTGTACTTTTGTAATAAATTGAATATAGGAGTAGTAATTTTATTGAAGTCTTATATAAAACATCTATAAAAACTAGCATGACCTAAAAAGCTCTTGATATCAGTTTTATTCTATAAGAGAGACAGGTTGTAAATTTTTCAATATTCTAAGGAACCACTTGGATTTCTTTGGTAGATATGTGGTGTCCTAATACTATACCTTGATCCATCATCATCAAGCATTTATCATGGCTTAATGATAGTTGGTGTTCTTTAAATCTAGTTAAGACCTTATCAAGATTACGTAGGGATTTTTCAAATATATCTCCATAAATGGTGAAGTCATCCATATATACTTCCACAAAATTATTAGTCAAATAAAAAAATATAGGTAGAAATTCTCATTGGAAAGTAGATGGGGAATTACAAATACCAAATGGTAAGATTTTATAAGTAAATATACCCCATGGATAGGTGAAAGTGGTTTTATCTTAATCTTTGGATGCCATGGTTATCTCATTGTTTCCACTAAATCCATCCAAGAAGGAAAATTATTTCTTTGTTTCTAGATTATCAACCACTTGATAAATAAAAGGAAGAGGAAAATAATCCCTCATAGTGGCTTTTTTTAGCTCTCGACAATCCACACACACTCTCCATTTCCTAGTTTTTTTAATGTATAATTACTAGTGAGGAAACCCATTGGTGACCTAAAATAGGGTAAATGAATCCTACATCCAATAATTTTTTAATTTAATATTTTACTATATCCCTTAATGATGGATTTATTCATATTTGTGGTTGTCTTGCTGGTTTGTCTTAACTTGTTTAAATATGATGGGTACACACACTTGGATGAATTTATCTCACATATTTATAATCCTAAGAAAATGCTTTGGTATGTTTTTCTAGGACATCAAAAACTTTAATTTATTGATCATGGGTTAACCAAATATTTATGTTCAATGTCTTTCCAGGTAATACAATAATTTGTTTAGTGTCAGGATGGACAGATTATACTTATTTAAATTAACTCATGAAATAATTAAGATGACATAGATGTGGTAATAAAAAAGGAAATATAGTTAAATTTTTTACAAATCCATCTCTTAGAGGAATGATTATGGCTAATGGATAATGGAATATCATTAAAAAATTTAGTTAGTGTGTTTTCTACCCAACTCCAAATACTTTCTTGCAATGGTCTATGGTCATATGTTGAATGTTCAAGGATTGAGTATATAATAACAAGTTTGGTAGAGGTCATAAATAATAAATGGCTAGAATCTATAGCTAAGGATTAGATAGAGTCTATAGTAGACAAATTGGTAAAGTCTAAAGTAGATAGACTAGTAGATTCTGAAGCAAATTGAGTGACAGAGTTTAAAGTAGATCGACTGACAGAGTTTGAAGTGGATCGACTGACATAGTCTGAAGATAGGCTCATGAGGTCAATGGTTTCTTCTAGATCATGTACTAACTAATAAATTAATTCTTACATGTGTCCTTGTACATTTATCATGGCCAAGGATGAGAGAATATTCTTATTTTTCTCTGGTTCATCTACCCAGAGTGTTCCAATATAATCCAATGATGGTTTTGTAAGAGGATATAAAGATATTTATTTTAATTTTAGACCATTTAAAATAGTCATATCTCTTGATCTATAATCAATTAGTGCTACTATAGTATATAAAATGAGGGGGTATCCTAAATTCTTGGTTTTAGGTTTTAACACCATAAAATCTGCTATATATTCCCATGATTCAATCATTACAACCACATCTATAATACCTTTTGCTTTAAAAACTGACTAATCAACCATTTGAAGAATGGTGGAGATGGGTTGCATTCCCATAAGAGATAATGTATGGAGAGTTCTAGTTATAATCACATTGATTGTTGCACCCAAATCTACAAAAACATTAAGTATTTATTTCTTCCCTAAGGTAACTGTTATGACTGAACTACCTAGATCTACATAGGTATAGTAATTTTCTTGCTAAAAGATTAACAAGTTTACCATATACATGTATGTTTTTTTCTTCCAAGTGTTTTGATACATAGGATTTTAATGACTCTATTTAATTATGGAATATCCCTAATGGCCTATAATAAGGTTACTTTAAAGTTTAATTTTCTAAATTTCTCAATCAAATCAGATTCTTGATTGGTTTCAATCTCCTTTAGTTTATTGGGAAAAGGAATGGGTAGAGGAAAAATAATGTATTCTTCTAGTTTTTTTGACATTTTTTTAGGTTGCTCTATTCTGACTATGGATTGATGTGTATCTATTTTTGGCTTTTCATTAGGTAGTTTGGAAATGGTGATATGAGGTTTTTGAAATATTTTTCCTAATTTCAATTGAACTTTTGCAAGTTTAATAGCTCCTAAATTCATGGTTTCTCCTTGTTCATTTTCATAGATAGGGGATGATGGAATATTATTGGGGTTAGCCACTAGTTAGGTAGGCAAAATTAACTTGTTTTATAGGTTGAGCTACAGGAGGTGCCATCAAAACTTGCTATGGTGGAAACCTTCTGTGGGGGTTAAAGTATGGATTAACATTCCACTATATATTTTCCCATTGTTATGACTGTGGTTAGAGTATACATAATTATTGAGGAATCATCCAAGGTTGAGGCATCATCTATTATTGATTAACCCATTGTGGTTATACTTGTCCCCACATAGGTTAAGGTGTCTGCGTAATCCAAGGTGTCATCCATAGATTGCTGGGATTTCATGGACCAAACTAACCTTGGGTCTAATTTTATGGAAATAGATTTTATCTCTAGACATAATTTAGTTCCTTTATGGGCTATGTATTTTGTTTCAATTTATTTTTCAAAATAGAAAGATGACTACAATGATTTGTGTCATGTTTTTTAATGTCACATATCCCACATATTTCTATTTTATCCAAAGGATAATCTTTGAGAACATGTTTCAATTTACATTTTGGACAATAGATGGATAAAAGTTTTGTGGTGGAGTTAGCTTTTGCTTGAAGGCCATCTAATGTATTATTTGATTGAATCAAAATGTTAGTTTTTAGATTAAAAAATTCTTCCATCAATTGACTTACTTCATTGGATTTGCTTAATTTTTCTTTTCTAATGCTTGGTTTTGTTATGCAATAATTAGTACATATATTTGAAATCTGATGGAATGTTAATTTGATAATATCTCATTTTTCAATCAGATTCAGAGCATCCCTAGAGTCATCATCTAATCCTTTAATAAAAAAACATTTTTACTACCTCTTCTGTCAATGGATTGTTGGGGATCAACCAAAAAACTTGATTACTTTTAAGTAAGCAACTAAACACGGAATTAAACCAGAATAATAAGTAACTAGAATCAAAAATAACAAAGAATAAGAGATACAAGAAACCATCCTAAAAACTTGTATTAAACTCTTCAAGAAGGAAATACAATGAAGAGAATCACACTTTCTTCTCACACCTCTTAGATGTACAGATCTCTTTCCCTCAAAAGTTCTCTATCAATTACAATCAATTCTAACAACCTGGATTGATACACATATACAATAAATGTCTTGTACTATTCTATCTTACCATAAGCTATGAAGATCTAACCCTATTATATAATATTAGGAATCATGAGCATGCATTCTCCACCATTAGATATACCTCTTAATCAAGGGTTCAAATCAGTCCTGTCAAAAATAGAAATGCGAACTCAATACCAATAGTTAATCTAATTATGCAAACAATCTGTTCATCCATGAAAATAGACTTTTGGGACGCATAGGTAATCGATGTCAGTCCCTACCTATCTGCACATGATCGATGTTAGCTGATCTATAATCGATGCTGATAGCTCCCAGTCGACCCCTGACCGACGTCAGTCGCTCCTGACTGATGCCGGTGACTGTGTAACTCCAACAACCTGCAATTTACTCATTTAGTGAAGCTTTTAGCTCCACAACTCAACAATCTCCCACTTGAAGATAAAAAAATACACCAGTACCTGTACAACATCTTCTAGCTTCTCCATCTTCAAACTCAATCTTGAAGACCAACAAAAGTTGAATGAAGATTCAACTTCTCCTTTGTTACCAGCTTTGTTAACATATCAGCAGGGTTCTTATCTATATGGATCTTCTTCAGCTTCAACTCACCATCCTCCAATACCTATCTTATGAAGTGGTACCTAAGCTATATATGTTTGGTTCTTGAATGAAAGGCTGAATTCTTATCCAAATGAATTGCACTTTGACTATCACTGTATAATCTGTAACTCTCTTGCTCCTTTCCTAGCTCTTCCATGAACCGTGTCATCCATATCATCTCTTTGCTAGCCTCTATGACTGCAATGTATTTTGCCTCTATAGTAGACAAGGCAACAACCTTCCACAACTTTGAAATCTAGCTAGCCACCATTCCACCAATAGTGAACACATATCTTGGGGTGCTTCTCCTGCCATCCAATTCACCTGCCATATCCGAATCTACGTAACCATGTAGAGAAGTGTTTGACCCTCCATAGCACAAATGCCTACTGCTGGTCCCTCTCATATATCTAAGAATCCACTGATCTACTTTCCAGTGTTCCTTCCCTGGATTGGCCATAAACTTATTGACAATTCCCACTGCTTGGGCAATATCAGGTCTAGTACATACCATTGCGTACATTAAGCTCCCAACTGCGAAAGCATATGGAACTCTACTCATGTACTCTACCTCATCATGTGAATTAGCACACTATTCTTTGCTTGACTTGAAGTGTCCAGCCATAGGTGTACTTACCAATTTTGCATCCTACATATTGAACCTCTCCAACACCTTGTTCACATAATCCTCTTGAGACAAAATCAACCTATGATTTTTCCTGTCTCTCTTAATACTCGTGCCAAGGATTTTCTTTGCTACTCCCAAATCTTTCATGGCAAATGTGTGAGCTAATTTTACCTTAAGCTCAATAATATCCTACATGTGTGAACCTGCAACAAGCATATCATCTACATACAACAACAGGATAATATATCTACCATTATCCAATCTCTTAAAATACACACAATGGTCAGATTGACATCTACTATAGCCATGCTCAGTCATAAACCTGTCAAATTTCAAATACCATTGTCTAGGAGCTTGCTTAAGACCATATAATCTCTTCTTCAACCTACACACAAGCTTCTCCTTACCTTTGACCTCAAACCCTTCCGACTGATCCATATATATTTCTTCATCTAAATCTCCATGAAGAAACACTGTCTTAACATCAAGTTGCTCAAGATGAAAATCCTCAATAGCAACTAAAGACAATACAGTCTGAATAGAAATCATTTTTACTACAGGAAAAAAAATTTCACCAAAATCAATACCTAGTTTCTATGCAAATCCCTTTACTACCAACCTGGACTAATGTCTCATTTGTCCATTCTCTCCTTCCTTCAATTTGTAGATCCATCTATTTTTCATTATTCTCTTTCTCGCTAGCAACTCAACCAAATCCCATGTTTGGTTCTCTTTCAAGGAATCAATCTCCTCATTCATGCCAAGCTCCCACTGTTTCCTGGATTCCACCTGTATTGCTTCATCAATACTCTCTGGTTCTCCACCATCAGTAAGCAATAAATAGAATAATAAAGGGGAATACCGAATTGGAGGTTTACTTACCCTTTTTGACCTCCTGATGGGCATCTAAGACTCATTCACAACATGCTGTCCACCCAAATTCTCTGACAGTGACCGACCTCGGTCACCTTCAGGCCTGTAACTAACTGACGTTGGTTCTACATGACCGACGTCTGTTTCTACCTGATCGATGTCGGTCATTGTCTGATCGACGTCAGTTCCTTTTTTACCAACATCAGTTCTTGCCTGACTGATGTTGGTCTTTGTGTTTTCTTGTCTATGATTATTCTTTCTTGTGAGCTCATTTTGGATCGTCACCTCATCCAAATCTCCATGGCCCTACTCAGAATTCTTTAGCTTCTTGATCTGATCACTATACATCATTTCTTCATTGAAAACAACATCACAGATCCTAATTATTTTGTTAGTTCCTAGATTCCAAAACTAGAATCTGAAATCTCCAGAGCCATAATCAATAAATGTGCACCTCATAGACTTAGCATCCAGTTTCTTTCTATTTTCCTTATCAATGTGCACAAAAGCTTTAGAATTAAAAACTCTGAGAAATGAAAGATCTACCTTTTTACCTATCCACGCTTCTTCTAGAATTCCACCATCCAGAGCTGTAGAGGATCCTCTGTTAATTAGGTAAACTGTAGTATCCACAGCTTCTACCCAAAATTGTAAGGGCAAACTAGCATGCAATCTCATACTTCGTGCATGCTCCAATATTGTTCTGTTCATCCTTTCAGCAACACCATTTTGCTGAGGTGTCTTTGGAACCATCCTTTGCCTGGGTATTCCATTCATATAACAATACCAGTTGAACTTATAGCTATAGAACTCACCACCATTGTCAGATCTAAGACACTTTAATCTCATACCTATTTCATTCTCAACCAAAGCTTTCCAAATCTTAAACATGTCAAAAACATTAGATTTCTTCTTTATGCAATAGACCCATACCTTTCTTGTAGCATCATCAATGAAAGTAACATAATACTGTGATCCTCCAATAGAAGCTACCTGAGTTGGTCCCCACATGTCTATGTGAACAAGCTCCAACTTGTGCTTCTTCTTTGTTGACCCAGTTTTCAGAAAACTCACTCTCTTCAATTTTTAAAAATACAGTGCTCACAAAAATCTAGATCTATGCTTTTCAAATTTGAAAGCTTACCTTTTGACTAAATAGAGAGTACCTACTCTCTTACCTCTAGCCAATACAAGTGCACCTTTGGAAACTTTCCAAGATTCAGCTATGAGAGTTACTGTGCAACCCTCATCCCCCAACTTTCCTACATAAATTAGATTCCTCTTCAGGATGGGAACATGTATGACATCTCTCAACACCCATGTGTTGCCATTCTGCATTTTAGCTGCACTTTTCTTTTGCCAACAATTTTACAAGGCTCATCATCCCCTAAATAAACTATTCTAAAATCTCCATGGACATAGTCACTAAAATATTCTCTATTTGGGATTGCATGGAAAGAGGCACCAGAATCTAAAACCGAAGATTCTATATTATTATGTAAAGAGAATATAAGAGCATCTTTTGCAACAATACCTGCAACTTTTGATTCTTCTTTACCTTCATGCTGATTGTCTTCTTTAGGTTTTGACCAACAATCTTTCTTTGCATACCCTATCTTTCCACAATTCCAGCAAGTTATTCTTCTTCCATTTCTAGATTTGGATCTTCTTCTCATCTTTGACTTAGACCTTGATCTCCCTTGCTTTCTCTTCTCTTTTTGACTTCCCCTACTTTCAATACTTAAAGCATTACCTGATGATTCCCCTGTGCTTTTCCTGCGAGTCTCTTCATTCAGGATTACACTAACAACATCATCCACTTTCAAGATATTTGTAGCGGATGCAGTATTACTAACTACCATTACTAAACTATGCCAACTTTCAGGTAAAGAGCATAAGATTAATAGATCTTTAATTTCATCATAAAAAACTATTTTGACTGAATTTAATTGATTTACAATTCCATGGAAATCATTTAGATGATTAGATACAGATCCACCTTCCTGCATTTGCAAATTAAATAACTACTTCATAAGATATACCTTATTTAAAGCTGAGTGTTTTTCATATAAATTTACTAAAGTAGTCATTAACTCTACCGTTGACTTTGCCTATGATAAATTAGATATCACAGTAGATGCCAGACTCAATCTTATAGATCCAAGAACCTTTCTATCAAGAACTTCCCATTCTTCATCTTCCATGTCTGTGGGCTTCTTTGAAACCCCACCTAACGGTAAGTATAGATCTTTCTGATAAAAATAATCTTCTATCTACATTCTCCATAATTGGTAATTATTGCCATTAAACTTCTCCATTCTCAGTTTATTTTCTTCTACCATTGCTTCTCCCACTCAAACAGAAACCCCTGTGAGTGACTTGTAATTAACAAACACTAACCAGATCTGAAACACCTATTAGTCAACCTGAGCTCTGATACCACTTGTTGGGGATCAACCAAGAAACTTGATTAATTTTATGTAAGCAACTAAACACAGAATTAAACTAGAATGATAAGTAGCTAGAATCAGAAATAGCAAAGAATAAGAGATACAAGAAACCACCTTGAAAACTTGTATTAAACTCTTCTAGAAGGAAATACAATGAAGAAAATCAAAATTTATTCTCACACCTCTCAGATGTACAGATCTCTTTCCCTCAAGAGTTTTCTCTATTAATTACAATCAATTCCAACAACCTAGATTGATACACATATATAAAAAATGTCTTGTACTATTCTATCTTACCATAATCTATGAAGATCTAACCCTATTATATAATATTAGGAATCATGAGCATGCATTCTCCACCATTAGATATACCTCTTAATCAAGGGTTCAAATCAGTCCTACCAAAAATATAAATGCGAACTCAATACCAACAGTTAATCTAATCATGCAAATAATCTGTTCATCCATGAAAATAGACTTTTTGGACACACAGGTAACCGACATCGATAGCTCCCAGTCGCCTCCTGACCGACGTCGGTCGCTCCTGACCGATGTCAGTGACTGTGTAACTCTAGCAACCTATAATTTACTCATTTGGTGAAGCTTTTAGCTCCACAACTCAACATGGATAACCACTACGTTTATGGGCAAATGTAAATATATCTAGATAATCTTCCAAACTTTTTTCTTCATTCTATTTGATCTCGAATAAATATTCTTTTCTATCCCTTACTCTATAATAATATTTATATTTATTAATAAATGTAGTTTGAATGTCTCTCCATGTATTGATAGAGTCACTTGTAATTCCCATGAACCATCTCATGGCTACCTCTTTAAGTATAGAAGGGAATAGTTTGAGTTCCTGATTGCCAGTTGTGTAATCATAAGTTTGGCATAGGAATTTGAATTTAGGTAGGAATTGATAATATGAAGATTTACCCCTAAAACATTGGTAGAATTTATGGTGAGATGTTTTTCATTGAGGTTTGATGTGTTGGATCTATGACTATAGGAAAATAAAAGGTTATGTCATGTTGTAATTACATTTTGTTTTCTTCAAGATTTTCTATATATTATTTGGTTATCATCCATGGTTTTTATTTCTTCCCAACTGGTATTATAGATGCAATTTATTGTTTTTTCTTGATCTTATAAAGATTGAGGTCTAGGACTTACTGTTCTAGAGAAAGGATCCCTAGGATTAATTCTTCTTATAGGAGAAGATCTCCCAAATATGAGTCTTTTTATAAGATTTTGTTGTGAGGATGACCCTAATTTTGGTGATGATTATAAATGTGATTCAAGTGTTTTTATTGTACTTGTACTTCTCTTAGTCAAAAAATTTATTCTTTTTTCCTCTAGTCCTAATTGAGAATCTTTGGAGATGAATATTCCTTTAGCATCTCTAGATCGGTTCATAAGTAGTTTTTATGATTTTTGATTGGTTTTTCAATGTTTTTATATTTTTAATATAGACCAATAAGGATTAACTTACTAACACCTACAATCTAGGGCAATCCCACCAAAAATGATGGGTGTCATTAATCTCTTCATTTAGTCAAATTTATCTGTTGATGTCATTCAAACTAGGGTTAGTGTCTAAATTTATTTATAGCAAGGCTTATGGTTATAGCTTTTATAGATATAATTGGGGGGGGGGGGGGTTTTATTGTCTTTTTAAATGTATAATCTAATCTATCCTAGAAATTATTTGTTTATATAGTAAAGAAACTTACTTAAAAAATTAGAATACTCTGTAATCTAATCTACTGAAATAAATACACTGACTGGAATAAACACACTTGCTATAAATAAACATGCTTACTAGAAGTAAACACACTTAATGGAAGTAAACACACTTGCTTAAAGCAAACGCCCTTGATTAAAATAAATGCACTTTATAAAATCTTAAATTAACTTTTATAAGATAATTTCCTACAAGTTTAAAAGTCTATTTATAATTACTTGTTGTAAATAATAAATTATTAGAAATTGTAAATGCATAAAATATCATATAAAATATGTTCCTAATTTTTGAGGAGAGTGGACCCTTGCTCACATTGGAAAAAAGAATGATAGAAGAATCATTACTTAGAAATTGGACCTTTCTTCATTAATCAAAATAGATTAGATAAATGTAATAGTAACTATGATGAAATATTAATTGAATAAATATATTATATATTTCTCAATTTATTTTTATCTCTCTTCATAAAAAATATAATGTTATAATAGAAGATCCATAAATCTTAGTAGTAAACATCCCCTTATCAAGATAAATATCTTAAATTTAGTGGGTTTTTAAAATAGACATTTGAGTTTCTAAAACAGGAAGATCCATTAGTTACAGAAGCCACTACATATCTACTAAGAATGGATACATAGATCTAATAGATCGACTTAATTATTCAATACAATAGACAAACACATACACACACACACACACACACACACACACACACACACACACACACACACACACACACACACACACACAAAGTTTATTTATAGATTTATTATTCATATTAGTTATATAAATAGTAAGTGATCATAATAATATGCAATAGTATATATTTATTTTTACATGCTCAAAAGTTAGACCAGAAGAGTCCATAGTGGTTCTAGCAAAGTCTAAAGCAATCTGGTGGAGTCTGAAGTAAGTCCATAGTAAATCTGATGAGGTTCACATTAACTTCATAGAAAATTATGTTAAGAAACTATAATGTTTAAATAAGTCCATAATTAAGATACTAAGTTGTGTGGAATTCTTTGATGAATGAAATTGGTTCTTTTAATGAGTCTGTAGTTATGGACTAGGTGAGTCCAAATCTATTGGATGAGTCCGAAGCAACGAACCATGAGAGTCCATAGCTTTTGAACAAGTCTAAATCTTAGTATAAAAATACTATAGGTTGACCAAATGTTATAATATTTTCTATAGGTCACCTTTGAATATCATTAAAAAGTTCTATATTCCTTAAAGACAACTATACGCCTACATATACACAAAATCGAGAGACTAAACATGCAAAGAGCTAGAATTAAATAACAACGTTAGTCATTTAGGATTTAGTTAAATTAAGTAAGATAAAACATCCTATTTATTAAACCAAGATTATATATAAGCCTAAAATCCTTGCATTACTCAGTCTAGAGGAGAGATAATGGAAGAAGAATAAGGATAATTGATAGTAATAATGAGCCATGTTTTCGACTCATTGGGATCACTCAATTTATATTCCATGGAAATAATTTCTTCAAATATATTGGTGCAATGAAACTTGAGATTATAAGTTAAGTCATATTGTAGATTGGTAGTAAAAATTAAGGTAACTTGCTTGCCAATGATAATATGTGAAATTTAGCTAGCCAATGCATGCCACAATTTTAAATAGCTAGAAAATTTTTCTACTCATTGTTTAGCTTGACATAAGTTAACCATAGTTATCTCATGTTCTACATTAAAATATAAGTGTTTGCATGAATCTCTCTAAAAATACATTAGAGTTATCAATGGAATTATTAGGTAGACTAAGGAACCATTATAAGGTATGCCCATCCAAACTATTGTTGAAGTAGGTACACACTACTATATGTAACATCTTAACATGCGACAAAGAGCTCTTTTATATTCTCATTTAGATTACATTTGAATTTATATTTATAAAATTTGGGAATCTCAAAATGATTTAGTAAATGTATTTAAAGATATGTCATATAAAATGGATAAGAGCATATTTCATCTAGTTTAAATTTTTTATTCTAATTTCCTGCTTGAATGGTTGAAACTACATCTTTAACCTCTTGTAAATCCTAGAAAGTGGGGTTAGACTGAGAGGAAGTGGAAACATTTTATTGGATATTCAAAGGTAAAATACTTTGACCTAGATAAATAGGTGGAATAGAATATTTGGGAGTCTGTACATGATTGGTTCTACCAAAAAATATTTACTCCTTGATTAGAGTTGTATTGTTAATAGGGGACTTATTATTGAGTGTGACATTTATTTAGAGGGAACTGAGGCCTGAATGAAGTAATTGGTTGTTGGGTATTTAATGCAAGTTGTTTATATTTGATGAGAATTTGGTTTTGATTTTAGGAATTTGTTGTGTAGGGGAAACCTATTATTGTTTAAGTGGAACATGTTGGATTGAAGAGGCCCCTTATTGAATAGAAGTAGAAAATGGTTAATTAATAGGAATACTCTATTGATTAGAAAACATTTGATGAGGATTGGTTGACAATTTTTAAACTATGGGATTAATTACCACCTATTGAGGTGGGGTATTAGTCATCACTTATTTAAGTGGTGCATTGTTTATCGTAAGTTGTTATTATGGACTAGGCGTGGTCCCAATGTGTTGTTGTAAACCTAGAATTTTGGAAGGAACAAATTATTGGGAGTTTGGAGGAATGTTTTTTTGTGTTGTAGATGGAAATTTATGTGGGTTGGGGTATCCTTTTTTAGAGTTATCCACCACATTCTGTAAATAATCCATGAGGATATTCGAATCAAGATTAATTACAAATTGCTTCTGGACATAGGTGTGCTAAATAGATCTACAACTAATTTGTTGTTAAAAAATGGATTGGGATTAAACATGGGATAAGCTAACAAATCCATTAGTTGCTTATTCAAAGGATTTAACTCTATTAGTGATGGATTTTGAATATTCAATGTAGCAATAGAGCTAGTGAGAGTAGCTAAAACCTATTCACCTTGTTGGAGTTGAGAAGAAATAAGATGGATTTAACAAAATTGATCAATGAGATAGCCCTTTCCCTTATTGGACACTACAAGATCTTGATTAGAAGCTGGTATAATAGTTTGATCTTGGTCAAAAGTGACCCAATTGTCTAATAATATAAGAGGCGTTTCTTTCAGAAATTAAACCAAATAGCATAAATCTTCTATGGTAAATCTAAGGGGAAAATTTTCCACCATTTCTATGAATTTGACAAGATGTTCATCCTTCTTGTCAGAGAGTTGTTATAAAAATTGATCCTATATATATTTAACACTAGGTGGTGCATTCATAAGGTACATTAGTTTAGGTATATATTTTATATTAAATGGTACATGTGGAAGGTAAGGTTGGATTGGGTATGTGCACAGTGTTGGAGGAAAATTCCATGGATATTTTATAGAATGCATACGTGTTATGGATATAATGTGTACATATTATACTCATAATGCACACGTGTTATTTAAATTTTAAGCTCGAGATGTAGAATCATAGGCTTACATGTTATAACACATACACTTTCAAATGTCAATAATACATACAAATTATAATTCATACATTTTTATTATAAATGACGCATACATGTTCCCTATATTTCAAAAAAAAAAACCTAAACACCACTTTAAAACTTAATTTCACTTTTCTACCTTGATCACTACCCTAACACAATCACACTTTGCCTATGGACAACCCAAAAACATTGTCAAATCATTATTAGAAACCCAAAACCTCACCAAATTGATGAGTCCATTACATAAAGGAGGTAATTGATTAAAAAACTAAACCTAATAACCTTAATTTTTAGCAATTTTTTGTTATTTTCATTGTTTAATGGGTAAATTTTGTGTTTTAAATAGATTAATCTATTTCAAGTGTCCAACAAACTAACTTTCCTCCTAACCCTCTGCTTAACCCTCCACCTAACCCTCACATACCTCCTACAGTTCTACAAGATCCCCCAAGAAGTTAGGAGGATTTAGTTTCACACATAATGGAAAATAAAATTCAAATTGATTAAATAATTTAGAGAATGAGGGACCCCACTTCCACAAACACCCATAATACCTATCTAAACAATACCCTAGAGTCAATATTAGGTAAATTTGACTCGATAACAAATTAAATAGGTAGATGGGCATTATACAAGGATAGGTGTATGGCTTACTATGTAGATAAATTGTCAACACTTGAGGTGAATAAAAAGCAATCTAAAAAGATAAAATTTGTGCCTTATGCATATACCCAACCACCAATACACCATTTCCATTAATCATTAAAATTTTCTCAATCCATTGATGCCAACATAATTTGATTAAACCCAATTTTTATGACTGATAGTGGATGGTTTTTGATTATCTATAGTGTAACAAACATGAGGTGCCACTATATTTTTGAGAAAAATATATTTTTATTTTGTCCTTGATGAGATTCTAAACTATTTTAACTATGGTGAGTTTCAAGGCCAAGGGAAAGGCTCTACCCAGGATCTACCAGGTGCATGTCATGTGCCTAATCAATTTACAAGGATCCCTACCCAAAATCCACTTCATCCCAATAATCCATCTATAGTGAACAACGCCATGGAGATTAAAACTATACATGCACTTAGTGCATTTACTGATACACTCATTTAGCATATGACTAGGCTTTCAAAAACCAATGCGAGAGACACTCCACTTGATGTGTGTACCTGACCCCACCCTTACATATCTTGTGGTGATATATGCACTAGACCTTTGGATGATGATGATGATGATGATGACGATGATGATGATGATGATGATGATGATGATGATGATGAAGGATTGGATGATATACTCTTGAGTGATGATTTTTTTCATGCATGTTTGGTGTGGACATGCCTGCCTCTACATACATGTAGGTATCTTTTATATAAATTTCATGTTAAGTTTAAGTTATATTTGTAAATTTAAAAGATAAATATTAATTTATAATAATATATATGTAATTTTTATGTTCTAGGAGGAGATAATGCCTTCATAATCATGGTCCATAACTACATTATTTGATCTTACTCAGCCTATATTTACGTTTATGGAGTAAGCTAGTGGGCCATCCACTATTACATTTGTTTGTGTTAGTATAACACCATTTACGTATATAGCGGTAAAATTTTGAGTTAATATTATACTATATGTATATTTATATTATAGTTAATTTAAATTTATCTATCAAGGATATTAAAATTCAAGTACACTACTATTAAATACACTCTTGGTTTAATAAAGGAGAAAATTTTTCGTATATCTTCAATGGTTTCTAAAAAGCTAAGCGACGTTATTTGTTTAGTTGATGAGTAGAGTAGACACTCCTTTATCACTGCAAGCCATGACATACATATTAATTTTTAATATAATGTCATCTACATAGGCCCTCACAAGGTACATATTAACTTGTAATTTTGAATTGTAAAAATAGATTTATTTTAATAATTTTACTACATACTTGAGAAAATATAACTTATGTGAATGTATTATGTATGTAGGGTTGTCAGATGACATCTAACAGTCTAATTAAAATTATTAATAAGAAACCACTTCATGTTTATTCCTTATTTCACATGCCTATTTTTGTAGTTAAACCTGTCACTAACCTAGTTGAGCATCAGAAGCAGATTGAGCTGGACCATGAGCTTGTAGTAAGTGTATGTTTAAATGAGTTTTTTAAATTCTAGTTTCAAATTTATTTCTTAACTTGGTTTCATGTATAGTATGTTGATTTTATAATAATATTCATATTTGAATAGGGTCAACTACAAGGGAGCTATGAGCATAATACCCACAATTAGACCTTGGAGCAATCCAAGGCATTCAAGGGATCTCCATTTACAAGTATGTCATCCCTAGGAGAGTTTTATTCAAGGAAGGCAAAGAGAGGGAGACTATTTGATTATTAGGATGTCTTAGATGATTTATTTTTTGTATGCCCATATGTCAATGTATGTATTTTTTGTATTATATGTGTAGATGACATTAAATGTAATTAATTCAACATTAGATATAATATTATTAGATGATGTAATTCTTTGTTTGCCTATATGGCAATGTGTTTATTATTGACATTGTATGCCTATATGGCGTTCAATTGACATTATATTATGTTTTTATTTTTTATGTATTTATGGGTTTTATTATTATTTTAAAACTACAAGATCCTACACTACACCTTAAAAGGGATTATGGTTTTATATCAAGCATCAATTACAAGTTAAATATTAAAACTAATTTATGAGAAATGAGGTTTTTTGAATTCCATTATCAATAATGAAGTGTAATATTTTAAAATTTATAGATAATATTACTTTATCTAGTTTCAAATCAATTTTATCTATTCAAGCTATGTATGTGATGTAGGAGCATCAACTAAAACATCCAAGTTTGTAAATATTAGTAAAAAGGAGTCAAGTAGGTCCAATTCTAGTCAATAAAAATATTTATTATGCTTCAATATAGAATTTATGGTTATTTTGAAATTATTTATAGTCTTATGAGGCCCTTAGATAGGTGAAAAATCCATAAGGTTGGTCATATGGGCATCATTTTGGATTTCCCACCAAAATGATATATTTGAAAATTCAAATGTCTCCTGTAAGCTTGTAATGGTGAGGGCCACTTGTGAAGGACATGAACCTTATATTCATGACCCTAAAAGTATATTATCATGTTGTAAACATTCCTTAGTCTTTTATCTAATGTAATTATATCTTAATGTCTATTTGGGAACAAAATCTACATAGAGGGAGGCTAGTTAGGCATGGGAAGATAAGGCCTAATCTTGTGTCAATGAAATATAATTAAATATGTTTTATTTTATTTTTGTGGTCAAATAATTGAATTATGATCTCAAAAATTAAATTAATAAAGGATAAATCATTTTTCAATTCATGGCGTACATAGGTAGGAGGAGGTTGATGGTTTGTAGCAAGGTGTAAGGTTTATGAAGAAGGTATGTAAGTGAATTTTGATAAATATTTAAAATAAATATTTTTTTTGTTGTTATGAGTAAATTTTATTAAGATATTTGAGTTTTTATAGATCTGATTGTAAGATTATGCTCATGTTTTATTGTATCATGCATGATGAATCTATGAGATTGTGTTTGAAAATATAAAAGTTTGTGTTGTAGTAGGATTGTAATAGGAGGATTTGAACATGTTTTCTAATGCATAAAGTCTATCCAACACTTTGAAAGGTAATATTTGATATAATAAAATATATTTTATGCATTATAATTTATTTTTCAGTTTTAATAAAGGAGTTTCAATCAACTATATCCTCTCAGGGTTAGAAAAAAGGGACAGTCAATAACAGTCAAGGAAAATTCTATTGTTCCACATATTTTTTTAAGCAAAGTATTTTTTAGATGAATGTAAAAGGTAAAAAATTGTGTATAGGAAGTGTTACAAGTGATTTTGAGCCTATAAAGTATGTAGACTTCATGAACAGTTAATTAGATGCTCTCAAGTTCTTGTTGGACTATGAAAACCCTAGGTAAGGGTGAAACTCAAAAAAAGCTTTATATCTTCAAATATAATATAAATATAACTTATAAAATTCATATAATGGTGTTAAAAAATAAATATAAAATTTTATAAGTGGTTTTTAGTAATAATCACCTTTTTAGAGCAAGAAATAGAAGACTATCCTCTACAAAATTGTATTTTTTTGAGTTGAAACCCTTCTTGATGAGTATGGTGTTTGGGAATGGATTGAGAAAGTATATAATGTTTTTATAAGATTAATAATCCATATTAAAACAATTTATAACCTTGTCACAAAATATAAAATATTAATCTACCTTGGGGAAGATCCAATGAATGTTTGTGAGGTTAATCTAAGGGTTATAAGACTGCACTAAAGAGACATAATTCTAAGCTTTTGTAAGGATTGTATTATAAAGATTTTGAATTATTGATTATGCAATTAGATTCCACTTACATCAATTAGATGTAATTAAAAGAAGAAGATTATTTTCAAAAAAATAATAGTATCATTGGTCTATAATACCAATCTAATAAGCTAATACAAGACAAATTAGATAGACAAATATCTTTGAGGTATAACGAACCTAATTAAAGAAGGAATGAAATTAGTATATCAAGGAAATGTCATATATTAAGGAAAAAATTTAAAGTCTAGATGTTTAATTATATATAGATAAAGAATAAAATATCATTGGTCTTGTAAGAGCAATCTAAAGAGGGTAAGGTTATTGAAATAATGTTAGTGAGAGCAAACAAAAAGAGGCGATTGCAAACCTATAGTTTAAAATTTGAATCAAACCTTAATGAAATAAACCTAATGAGGATTAGTAGATCAATAATTGGTCATTGAAAGAAACCTGAAATATATATTGAGGAAAAATATTAAGTAAAAAATTGGATTTTGGGCCTAAATATCCTAGGATAGGTAAATGGTATAATACCATTTGTCATTAGTAACTATCTAAATATTAAGCCAAAACCTATTCATTGGAGTGACTTATAAATTTATAAATTGACAAACTCTTTTTAGTGTTCATAAAAAATGGATGGAATCACCCATCATATACATTATACACATGATATGACTGATATCATGCATGGCCCTCTATCTCTATCTAGAGTAAGGGATACCGATCACCTAGATTTAGATAGAGATGGGGTGGGCATTGGGGGCAGGGTCCTCTCCTAATAACGAGATGAGTAAGTACTCAAAAAATATATATGTGAGGGCTGAGCTACTTAATATGGGATGGTGCTGTCATCTTGATGATGCCCCTCCATCCCACTATATATGTATCAGTCAAGGGTATGGATGTGGGGATGCTTTGTTGGAACTAGAATAGATGGGGCCATGTCATCACCCCCATTTTTTTAGGTTTGGAGTACTTATTTTGGTCATTTCATATTGTCATTTTATTATTAGAGTACAATTATACTAGGTATTCAATATCTCATAGTATTCTGAATGGATCTTAATCCCAACTCACATTCTTAATGCTATATCACCACTTCAAAATGTTTTCTTTCTCCATATACAAATTCAACATTCTTACTCTATCACTCTTTTAGAAAGAACTCAAGATTATGTATTTAAGGTTTTACACATAACCTTTAGCCTCATGTATTAGCTATCACATGAGGTACAGATGTCAATAGTTCTTGAGGACATAATGAAAAATTCACACATAAACTACCTTACCTTCTCCAAAAGTTTCAAACCCTTAATAGATTGTGTTCACTTAATAGGCTTTTAGCCTTTCTAAGTATGTTTTCAAGGACCTAATATAGGTAAGGGTAAACTTTAAAACTCTTAAAAAAAATTGTCTTATTTCGTATACTATCACGTATGATAAGACAAGGTTTTTTAAAAAACAAAGAGTCATAAAAGGAAAAATTTGATAAAAGAGATGGTTGATGCAAAATAAGGAAGTTTGAAAGGTATAATAAAGAGGAAGTAACAACTTCTTGAGCTCCAATTGGAATTTCTACCTCTAAAACCCATAGGTACAAATCCATCACTCCAAACACATATAGATAGGAAAATTACATGTGATCTAATGTCCATGATGTCTAAGTCAACCCAAAATCACATTTTCACTACTGTTCAAGAGTATATAAATAGTGAAAACAAATATTGTTAAAGTTGAAGCTACAGTTGGAGAAACCCATTTTTGGTGATTTTTGGATGAAATTTGGTGCTTCTAACATGTATGGATGGGAATATAAATTTTATGACTAGGTTATTTGCCTCCCATCATGAATGGTTGGAAAATCCACCACCCATTCTGGCTCAAGAATGCCCTTCTCAACACAAGAAAAATATTGATTTTTAACCTAACTTTAGATGAGTTTAAAATATAAACTATAAGTCATATGGATGAAATTTAAGATACTTTGTATGCATGTAAAATAAATCTAATTATATCTTGGATCAAGTTGGTATAAACTTTGAGAGAAATCTATGGCACAAGTTACAATAACGAGTCCTAAAATGTAGCTTTTTTGGTAGTGAAGAGATAGCTTCTTGAGCTCCAATTAACATTTCTATCTATGGGACCCTCAAGTGAAAAACATCAATCAAAGCACATCTATATATTAAAATTATAGATTCTCAAATGACCATAAAATACAAGTCCACTCAAAAGTACATTTTCACTATTATCCAAAAGCATAGAAACAACAAACAAATATTGTCAAAGTTGAAGCTACCATTGGATAACTCCATTTTTGGTGCTTATTAGCAAAAAATTGGCACTTAAAACACATCTAGAGGAGTGGATAATATATAGGACTAGGTTAATGACCTCTTATCATACCTTTTCAACAAACCCACCACCCATTCTTGGCTCAAGAATGCCCTTCCCAACATAAGAAAAATGTTGATTTTTAGCCTAACTTTAGACGTGTATAAAATATAAACTATAAGTCATATGGATGAACCATAATATCCATCCTATGAATGTGAAATAACTCTAATTTCATTCTCAATCAAGTTGGTATAAAATTTGAGATTAGTCTATGACATAAGTTATGGTAACGGGTCTTAAAATGAAACTTTTTGATAGTGAAGAGATAACTTCTTGAGCTCTTACTAGGATTTCTACCTCCAAGACCCCCAGTTGTAAACCCATCACTCTAATCATGTCTATCTAGGTAAATTACACATGTTCTAATGACCATGATGTCCACATCCACTCAAAATTACATTTTCACTACTGTTCAGGAGTGCAAAAACACCAAGTACTTTTAGTAAGCTTCTCTTTGCTTCAAAAATATGAAATTCTATACTAAAAATGCCAACTACATGAATGTGGAAACTTGTTTGGCACCATTAACCTAATTTTTTTAATTAGTAAGTAGTTAAAGATGAAATTTATGCACATACTACCTAAACAATCAAAAACATTTGGTAGAATTGATTACATCTATATTTTACAAGTCAACATACCTGTGCATCTCAATCTAATAATCCACTAAGATCTACTCTAATAGTGATAGTATCAAGAATAGATTTGTGGTATAAGTCATGAACTTTCTATATATTCCTATTTAATGGCCTTGCATGACATTTTTTCAACTTAATATTCATTACAATAACCAAATTTTAATAGTGAAATATCTTTCTATGTATTTCAAAGTTTTCAAACAACCATACATCTCAATTTTTGATAGGTTATCATTGAAGCCAAGTTCTAGTGACTACCACAAATCCAGTGGGATAGTTAATGTTTTATTCATCTATGATCAAAGAATTCAATTTTTTCTTTCCATATACACACAGACAAAAGTAGCAATTTATTCCCTCTTCATTGTCATCATCTACAATAACTACAAAAACATGCCCTTTATCAAAAAAAAAAAATTCAATCACACTATCAAGATAGATAATGAGAATAAATAGCACATAATAATTAATCTTCTACCTAGTTGTACTAGATCAGATACATGGCCAAAGTCATATGACGATGTCATATCTATAAGTTTCAATGTTAGTGGACCCTGATATGTGTTGATTGGAATGAGATCTATAACTATAGTCATCCATCCACCCTTGTGATGCACACTCATTACAAATAGATTCCATGCATGCAGAACATAAACATGCAAAGTGTCTTGTATGAATAGTGCAAAAACTTGCATTTGATCTACAAAATGAGTGGAACTCAATTGAACCAATTAGAGTCATATAATCCTCATAATTTATCAAGTGTTCTTCTTCCATTAACCAAAAGTATCTAAAAATATTAGAATTTGTTTGAGCACCATGGAATATGTTCTCATTACACCATTCAACCATAGTTTTTACACCAATCAAATTAGTAGCCTCTTCAAATTTCAACTCCTCCCTTATAATGACTCTTTGTGCACATGCTTTAGCACTATCATGCTCCTATTTTCCATGGATATCCTCATTGAAACTCTAAATATGTTTTATGCCAGTGGCAACATGTATCCCTCTCAAACAATAAGAAATCATTGCATTACCGAATTACGATATGTAATTGTCTAACCAAATGTAATATTGATTGAAACTAATGTTCATATGAGTCAAGTATCTACAGAACTTCTTAAAATAACATTCCACGTACTCTGTGTAATGTGATTGGTCATCAATAATATAGAAATGATACTCCCTTAATATTTTTTAATCTTTATCTATACTATCAGGTGCATGCATGAATGATATATGCATGAATATGGTAGTTTGTGATGAGTTGTAATATTGTTATTAAGCTTTCATTTGTGGTTTGAATGTGTAATTTTTAGTATAGTCGACTACTGAAACAATCGGATCAAGTGAGAATGTGTCTTTGCTTAGCTTGAAATGTTCATCCAACCATCTATCCTTGTGTGTATGCCTTGCATACTCATAAATAATTTTCTCCCTAAATTTGACCATAAACTCTGAAGCAGGTATCTATTTTGTAACAAGCTCATACTTTTTAGATTCTTTTCCATATTTTACTTGATAAGTCAAGATTTGTATTTTCTCAAACCAACTAATTTATGGCCAATTTAACTTATATGCTCCTCATGGATATAATTTTTTAATTTTGGATATCCACTACAAATGCTGCAGTTTCCATCTAAACATGATTTCTTATTTAAAACTATCCATCTAGTCTTTCACAAAGAAATAGAATAAACTCCCTAACTAATTTTAGTCTCCAAAGTACAACGAATATGGAAAAAAAATATCATAGTGCAATGAAAATTCAATAAGTTGCCTACAACAAGTGATGTGTGTGTGATTTATTTTAACATAATTTTTTTTTGGCCATTTCACAAAATATTTGATTAATATAAATTTATTGATGTAATTGTGTTTGAGTCATATCCAAGAAATGTTTCAGATGTGGTTCATAATTATAAGAACCAACTTTTCTTTTCACTACATCTCTTGTATTAAGCAAATCTCTTGTATTGTCTTTTCAAAATTGTGCAAGTAACTCTTTGAGAGCATCAACTATAGTTTTGTCCTTTCATAGAAG